>BMAT01013464.1:140343-151251 GCA_019649035.1 Elysia marginata | reverse complement strand
CCCCTAAAAAAAAAAACAGGGCGCAAAAGCTGCATCTCCAAAAAAAATTTTCATGTGTCTTAACACCAAAAAAATATCTGAAACCTGTGCAATAGTATCTAAACTTTGAAATCAGATTAATTCTGAAAGAAGTAAATCCCTTTTTACACAATACAGAGATGCCAACGTCTCATCAACTGGCCCCAAGAGTAAAATATTGTAATTTCTGTACCTTCCAAAGCATTTCCGTGCTTACGGTAACAACTTACAGCCACTAACAAAGATAAGGCTTATATGTAGGGCCCATATAATGAGATTATTTGCAGAGCATGCAAAATTTTTGGACCACACTCTGAAATGTCTCAATTTTAAATTTAGATTGTTTTTGAAGAACGTCTTTAGTTCATTCCTAAAAACATTTATTAATATATCAAAGGGCAACATTTCTACGGTTCTAAAACCTTTTATAAAATAACGGCAATTACCCTTTTGTCTGAAGATTTTTCCACAGTCAAAGCTCTTTTCAGTATTTTAGGATTGACATCAGATGAAAAGTACTCTAGTATTTTGGTGGTCGTCCTGGTACTCAAATAGCAAAACCAGTAGGAGTTGGCAGTTTTTAAAGCAAGTTCTATTAGTACAAAGCTGCTTTAAAATTTCCATTGAATGTTGCAAGATGCAAAGCATTTTAGTTACAAAAAAATCTATGCATTTGTCCAGGGGAGACCATTCTGAATTCCCTGTTTCATAAAAACTTGTCTCCATAATTTACCAAAGTCATAAAACTCATAAAATATGATAAATTGTGTCAAACAGAAAGATTTGAATTGCATTCTCAACAGTTTTAAGTTATAAAAATATTAAACATGTATATATTTACTCTTAATCTTACTACAGAAAAAGGTAAACAAAAAGAATGAAAATGGCAGATTTTCTTCCAAAATATATTCATAAAAATCTTAGGAGTACTAGGCTATGTTGATAAAAATTATTTATGGAGTAGAAAAAAGTGTCAACAAATACTAGTTGTTTTTATGGCACTTGAAGATATGGCTAAGTAGATCGTTTTTATATCTAGTTACCTATAGACCCAAAGTAGACCTAGAGTTTGGTTCCAATCTCTTTATCCAGAGCTTTAGGAGTTTAGCCAGGAAACATACTTAGGTTTTCCTGATGGTCTAAAGGCACATTAGTATTGTTCTGGTGTTATCCTAGCCAAGCCACCCACATACTTTTTAATAGCAATGTCCATTTAAATGGAAATCTAGACAGTTTGATTTCACTTTTGGAAACTTTTGATTTGGAACACTTTCTTATTTTTTCTAATTCAAGTATTTAAGTAATATTTAATATTATTTTTGTTTTAAGTAGTAAATGACAAGGAAGAAACAGTAAAAATATGATCATCACAGAATATAAGATAAAAGTACAAATATTTTCTTATCACTTAAACGAAACTCGCCAGAGCTATATTGTCTCCTGAATGTCTAGCGAACTCAACACAGGAGAGCCGCTATCTGCAGAACGTACTTCTACTTGCAAAGCCTTGTTTTCCTCCCTTAAATTTGTGCTTTTCTCACAGATTTTGTTGCTCTTATCTTCACCTGCAGGACACTCACTTAAGAATTGAGCCTCATCACAGGCTTCCTTGGACTGGTCAATGCTGGTACTTGATGTGATCTTGCTTGTCTGAAGGTTGTACATTCTTTGCCCCTGAATGACTTCCGTTCCTCTTGCTGGCTCAGAAGACTCTGAGTCACTTTGGTTGTAACTCTGGGCATCACTGGCAGAATTGGGGGCTGGAGGGCTTGTTGACGATCTGCTGTTAGCATCAATGTGAGAGGAAACATGTTGATTGTGTTGCTGTGATTGAGAAATTACGTCTACACTGTGTTGAGGAGATGACAATAGAGGAGAAGAGATGCCATGTGACCTGACGGGACTCTTCAGCTGCCCCTGTGCCTGGCAAACCTTGTAGGGTACACCTACCCGTAACGGCACAACTGAACTCAAGGAATGTGAGCGGGCTGGAATAGCAGAATGGCCAGGCAGTGCGTCACTAGAGCCTGACCCATCCAAAGTTGGGGACAACGTGTTTTTACATCTGGTATCCTCTTCATTGGGATCATCGCTGCCACCGCAATGGACAGAGTGTGGTGGCATCATCCCTTGAATGATTGAGGATGTATCAAAAATCTGAGCAGAAACCTCACCTGATTTGCCAAGCAGGCACGTGTAGGAGGGTATGGAGGAGAAAGACCTGCGAGACCATGACATTTGGTCGTGGTCAATTGATCCAGTTTGCTTCAGACCTGGAGGCACTGGGGTCGGAGGAGCAGTAGCAGTTAAACGCCCACTGTCTGGAGATTGTACTTGTGAGGAATGAGAAAGATTTTCTGGGGACCCAATGAAGGCATTGCCTGCAGAGTTCTGGTCAATTATCAAGGAAGAGGAACCTGGTGGTGGTAACATGGGCTGCTGCTGGTCCGAGCTATCATTCAATGTGAGTGGTGGCAAAGCCTGCCGCTGTCTCCGAACTGCTGCCTGAGCCATGAGAGCTCCACTGTTGGCAGGGCTTAAAAGATTGCTCCGTGGGGACTCTCGCATTCTCCTCCAATCCTCGCCACCATCATTATTCTCAACTTCTGAAAACTGCTGAATAGCTAGATGACTTGGGGAATTAGGCTGCAGAGAGCTATTGCGAGAGTCTTGTGAGGAATTCCGATGGGGGCCTGGTTGTTGTGAAAGGCTGTTTTCACTACCAGAGACATAAACTGTTCCACAGGTCTCCTCGTAGGTCGGGGGAGCTTCATTGTGGTCATCATGACTGACAAAACTTGGGCACATGCTGCTACAGCTCTGAGAGATGTCTATGTATGCAGGCGGCGCAAGCTCTCCTGGATTTCTGTTAGAACATTTCGAAAAAACTTTAGAAATATTTGGTTGTTCAAACATTGAAATTTGGATTTTAAAAAAATGAATCTGTTCACACAATTTTCAAAAGAAAATGATGCCTTCATGATAATATTAGCTTCTTCAAAATACAGTCTAGTCCTGATATTTCAAAACTCATGGGAACAAATTTTAACTTCAAATTATTCGTATTTTGACTTTTTTTTTTTTGACAGTAAATTTCATGAAAGAGAAATAAGATAGGAAGGGGATGGGAGGAGAAGGAGGGGTGTCAACTTTATGCCATAGAGTGAGCCGACACACACATAGTGTGACCTTTGGTGTACTGACCCCACTCTCCTCTCAGCTCATGTATGGCTCCCAGAAGCTGTCAGCGCACGACAGCAGCCATCCCCTGGTAACCCTTCTCGGCGGAGGGGCTAAACTATATGAGCAACAGACCACAGCCTTGGGGTAAGACTTACAGGTCAAAGGCTAGGCCCACGGCTTATAACTGTGGTTACGTCAGGAAGGGCATCCGGTGTAAAACTTTGCCAGAATAAATTTGGCATGGATCCGTTCACAAATATTTCAAGTCATAATGCTAGGGCGTACCCTGTAAGCGACGCGTGCCAGTATCCCCCGACTGCATGAAGAAATCGGCAAGGGGTACTGCGGAAACCACGACCGCGGCTAAAGAAGCTAGTGGAAAAAGAGATGAGAGTAGGAACATGGAATGTTGGGACGATGACAGGAAAGGGAAGGGAGCTGGTGGAAGTGTGCAAGAGAAGGAGTTTAGACATCCTGTGTGTCCAGGAGACGAAATGGGGAGGAAATAGTTCAAGACAACTGGGAGATAGTTACAGAATCATATATAGTGGAGAGAGCAACAATAAGTTGGCATAATCCTAAGCCCACATCTATCGGAACAGGTTGTGCAAGTTGATAGACACTCAGACAGACTAACGAAAGTAAAACTGATTTCAGGGGGGGGAAATGATAAACATCATCTCGGCTTATGCCCCACAGGTTGGAGAGAAAGAGGTCAATAAGGAAGAGCTCACCAAAGACCTAGAGTGTATGATAGACAGCATACCAGTAGGAGAAAAGGTCATAATTGGAGCTGATCTAAACTCCCATTTAGGGGAAGGCGGAGAAGGGTACAGAAGAATTCACGGTGGGGAGGGTTACGGAAAAAGGAATGCAGAAGGGCAGAAAGCCCTCGAAAGCCTGAGGGTCTAGACATGGCAGTTGTTAATACCTTTTTCAAGAAAAGAGAAAAGCAGAAGATCACCTACAAAAGTGGTCAGGGCCAAAGTAAAATAGATTTTATAATGACCAGGAGGGAAGACCTGAAGATGTTCTCGGACTGCAAGGTAATAGCAGGGAAAGAGGTAGTGCACCAACACAGGCTGGTCTGTGGAGTGGTTAAAGTGAAAGAATGCAAGAAAAAAAGAACAAGAGCGGAAAAGAGGATTCAAACATGGAAACTAACGGGAGATGTGGAAGGAGAGTTTAAGGACAAAGTCAATAGGCAGCACAGAACACATAAGGAACAGACAGCAAACGAGAAGTGGATAGATCTCAAAGGAGTATTGCTTATCACTGCAGAGGAGGTGTGTGGAACATCAAAAGGGGGCAAGAAAATTGATAAGGAGACTTGGTGGTGGAGCGAAGAAGTACAGACATCGATCAAGAAAAAGAAAGAGGCGTTTAAAAACTGGCAAAGAGAAGGCACAGACCAACTAAAAGAAGTACACAAATAAAAGAAGAAGGAAGCAAAAAGAGCTGTTGCGAAAGCTAAAGAGGAGGGCTACAAAGAGTGGTATGAAAATCTTGACACTCGGGAGGGAGAGAAGACGATCTACAGGATTGCAAAGCAGAGAGCAGAGGCAAAAAGAGACATAAAAGAGATAAAAGTGATCAAGGACCAACAGGGACAAGTGCTGACTGACGGAGAGAAGATAAGGAAAGATGGAGGGAGTATTATACAACACTCTTAAACAAAGAAAACCAGAGAGATGAACTGGAAGATATACCACCGGTAGAGAGCCCGATAGGAGAGCTTACAAGGAAGGAAATAATAGATGCTATAAAGGCAATGAAGAAGGGAAAAGTAGCGGGGTGCTCAGGAGTTAGTGCTGATATGATAAAAGTACTGAGGAGAGTGGAGTAGACATTATGGTAGACATCATCGGAACAGTTTGGGAAGAAGAAGAGATGCCAGAGGACTGGAAACAGAGTGAGATAGTGCCCATTTAAAAGCAGAAAGGCGATCCACTTGACTGTGGAAACTATAGAGGCATCAAGCTGCTTGAGCACGGGATGAAGATTCTAGAGAACATTATCGGAGGGAGGCTTAGGAAAACCGTGGAGATCGACCCCATGCAGTTTGGCTTCATGCCAGGGAGGGGAACCACAGACGCAATCTTCACCTTCCAGCAAATACAAGAAAAACATCAAGAAAAAAAAGTAGAATTGTTCACAACTTTTTTTGACCATGAAAAGGCGTATGACAGAGTGCCGAGAGACCTGGCATACTGGTCACTCAGAAAGAGGAAAGTTCCAGAAAAGCTAATCCGCCTGGTAAAGGCAACCTACAAAAAGGCAACAACAGTGGTGCGCACAGCTCATGGCAAAACAGGTCAGTTTGAGATTGAGGTTGGACTCCACCAGGGATCAGGCCTTAGCCCCTTTCTCTTTACCATTGTGCTAGACACGATCAGCGAGGAGTGCAGAAACGGGCTACCATGGGAACTGCTCTTTGCAGACGACCTGGCAATCATAGCTGACTCAGAGGAGGAACTCCAGAGAAGATGGCTGAAGTGGCAGATTGGATTGGAGAGCAAGGGACTGAAAGTGAATACAGGGAATACTGAAGTGATGGTTAGTGGCAGGAATAGAGCTAAGGTGAATATCAAAGATAAGGAAGGCAGGGAGCTGAATCAAGTGGATCAGTTCAAATACCTAGGGGTCACATTCAGCGAGAGGGGGGATCAGAAACAGCAGTGTGAGCAAGAGTGAAGGCTGCGTGGCAAAAAATGGAGAGAACTGGGGCCAGTCATAGCAGATAAAAAGATACCAACAAAGTTAAAGACCAAGCTATATACCACAGTGGTGAGACCTGTCATCTTGTATGGAGCAGAATGCTGGATGACTGGAGTGAAAGAGGAAAACATTCTAGAGAAGACAGAAATGAGAATGCTGAGAAGAATAAAGGGGGTGACATTGAAAGACAAAATGAAGAGTGAAGATATCAAAAAAGAGCTGGGGGTGGGGAGTATAAAAAGCAAAACAAGGGAGAGCAGACTGAGATGGTTTGGACATGTGCACCGAAAGGAGCAAGAAAGCAACCTCAGACAAGTGATGGACATGGAGGTCCCTGGAAGGCGACCAAGAGGCAGACCCAGAGGGAGATGGCGCGATCTGGTGGACCGAGACATGCGAGAACTGCGGGTGGTGCCAGAAGATGCAGACGACAGAGATTTTTGGAGAAGACGGATCCGGACCGTCGACCCCTCCCTGGGATAAGGCGCGAGCAGTGAAGTGAAGTGTGAGAAATAAGATAGGAAATATAACTATAGTTTGAACTAAACAAGTATTCCAGTTATCTGGACTCAACTGCAAAATTATACAAGATTGTTTTATAATCAGATTTTTCAATTATTTGAAGTACAGTGGAATACGGGTATATTCAACACATCAGTGTAGAAATTCTCTATTAGTATTAGTTTTAAGAGATAATAAAAGTTTTTAAAAAGTTATGAAGAAAAATCTTCTCACAAAGTGAATTTGATTCAAATCAACGTTCTAATAGTCCATTTTTACGGCTAACTCATTTATACTTTTTAAATTAAAACTTTTTTAAAAAAGCGAATTAAAAAGAAAATTTTCTGAGGGGATACATTAAGATCACTGTAGCTTGCATGGTAAAAACGTTTAAAACTTTTTTATGGCAGGTAACTGCAATCAGAATTGAAATGGAAGCCTTTAGGTTTGTTTTTGGTTGCCTTTTTTTGTTGTTGTGGGACACCAGAGACCAATCTGAGTTTTATGAGCATTTAATTTTGCTTTTGCAAAAATATCCTATGATAAAGTTACTTCTTTACAAAAACAGAGTGTCACTTTTGACAGTCATTTTCAGCTGTGTGCTCTCGAAGCACAGGGCATCTTGATTGAAATACAATTTCGAAGATAGTTGAGCTTACCCCAAAAATATGTAAGTTATCATAAAAATTGAGTGTACCTGGTTTCTTCCTCCCTCAGAGGTTCTTCTGTGTCCCAAGCTTCCACAATCACTGTAGCTCTATTGCCTTCTTCATCATCAACAATCACAGTTGTGACACCGCCTGTACTAATTGTATCCATCTGACAATAAAAAAAAAAAAAAAACAACAAACACTTAAGTTGAGCTTTACTCTCCTTGTAATCTAGTGAGCAGAAAACAAAGTTAAAAATAATACAAATCAGACGATATTGATGCGCTGGAAACCAGCAGACAATTCTGGACTTTACGGCAAAGTCAAAAGATTCATTTTTTTTTTTTTAGAAATTATTAGACTAAGTGAAGAAAATGGTGAAAATTGCATCATCTAATTAAGCGGCAGGAAAACTAATCTATGCAACTTATCTTGTTAACAGTTATCTTTAGTTGATAATTCATAACAATAAAAACTAAAATTTAACATTCTGTATATTCTGGGCTCGGCACTAATATTATTCTGAACAAAGCTTTTTTTTAAAAGAAGAATGACATTGAACAGGCAAGCTTACAACATATGTTTTAGGGTTTACAAGGGCTATGTTTAATTACAAAATAAATCCTCTTTAAAACTCGAAAAACTGCTCGTTCACTTTTATATTATGTTAAAAAAAAAAACTTTGGGGGGAAGACTCCAAATATACTAAAGGAAAAGTGGCATGTTATACATTACATTTCAAATTGTACAAAGTGATAAAAACAGGAAATCATAAAATAGGAGAAAAATATTTTGATAGACAAATTTGTCTCACATTGATTGAATAGGTCTAGCTCTCCTCTTTTCTCGTTTTAAGCAATAATTAACACAATTGAAAAAATTCCATCACTCCATGACTCCAAGTGCAATTGTAGGCTTCTGTTAGACTGAAAGATCTTATTTGTGAAAATAGGCTATTGCTAACATGGAACTTATTGTTGAATACAGGCTTCTGTTACATTATACAAGTATAGGATCAATCAGATTTTAATTTTAATGGTGATAATTATACTGATTAGCCTATCTCCCAATGAGCCCAACGCACTGGGCAAATAATTTACACTACTTAAACACATTTTAAGTTACCATCTAAACTGTATTGCAAACTTTAAGTTACCATCTAGACTGCATTGAACAGGTTTTATAATTTTGCAGACATTGTGAACTAAAACACTCAAAAGTTATTTCATAAACGAACTTGTCTAGATCTGCTTCTAGTTCTACTGTTGCCCCTGTTGCACCGTACAGTGTGTAAACAGTTGGATTTGCCTCAATATACTGGATAAAATGTTTTTAGATTAACAAAAGGACACACAAAAAGACCTGTCCCGAGAGTAGAAATTAAATGTTTCCATGATAAGCTTACAAGAATCTCTAGAGACTTGATAGGCCTAGATTTACAGCAGTCGACAACACTTGTTGATTTGAAACCTTGTCTAATCAATGAAAGGGTGAACATTGAAAAATTTGATGGCTCAAGATTCTGTCACAGAATATTATCCACAATCTTGCACTTAAAGAACCAATAGAGGATTTCCACCGGTCCGCAGAAGATTTTCATCACTGTATACAGTAGAAACCCTTGACGTCAAAATTATAGAGACAGCAAAAACTGTTTTGTTTTAAAAGCAAATTAGTATTAAAATAGGGTAGTTAATGGAAGAAAAAAGTTATTTCGGCATCAAAAACTATTTTGAGCTAACCAGGTATTTTGGTTTTATCCAATTTTGGTGTAAAGGGATTCCACAGCATTTTAATGGGAAGAAAACAATTCACTTAATTATATATATAAATAAGTCCTAGGCAATCTGGATCTCACCTGCACAGTTCCATTAATTGCCCTGTTCCTTTTTCTTGCCAACATAAACTGTCTAAAAGACAGAAGCAACACCAGCAAAGCAACAGCTATCAAAAGAGGACCAGTCATTGAGACCTTATCACTAAAAGGTTCATTCAGACCTGTAGAGGAAAACAGAAAAATAGCATTTTATTCATTTATTTAGATAAAAAACACAAAATAACTTAATAGTGTAATTATTTATTGCATAAATTGAAAAAAAAAGATTCCAGACTTTAAAAATCTTCTCGATATGAGTACAATAATCTTTTTTTTATAAAGCTTTATATAAATTAATCCAAGACCCTGTCACATCCACCACGTTGGTTTTGATTTGAGTTATTTACCAGTGCAGCGAGGCATATATGTGGCTTTGAACCTCCCGCGCAAATTCCACACCGAGTCAGAATACTGACTTCCCAGGTAGTCTTGCTTTTAATTGACTCCCTTGTCATACCAGATACAAGATAGCTGGGAACAGGGAACAAACCTCTTAAAACATCAATCAAGAATATGTACAGGGAAATTTTTTCCCCTGGGTTGCCACCCCATGGTGTGATTACACACTAGCTGCTGATTTAAAACCAATACCACTAGCCTGAGGGTCAACGAGGAAGAGGGACTGATATGGTGGGCAAAGAGGTGACAAATTTCTCATGTCTATAACAAAGAATCTGGCTAGGATGGTGTTTGCTAGTTTGTCTTTTTCAAGATTTTATAATAAAGATAATAAATAACATTTACATATAGCGCATTTTTCTTTTGTAGCTCAAAGCACTTTACATAAAGTTTGGCTATAAAGAACAAACACACACGAAAAATTGCACCAAATACAACAGCAGACGTTATTATGTTTAAATGTTTGATTAACAATGCAATTATGTATAATAAAATATCCATGCTATCACATAAAACATTATACTTAAAAAATACAAATGTAAATATAGAGAGAGCGATTACAATATTAAACTAAATTATCTCAAAAGGAATTGGCAAAAGATGTGAAAAGCCAAGTTTTAATTTAAGATTCTTTTTGAAGGAGAAAAAGACGTAGAGGAAACTATTGAGCAAGGGAGGATGTTCCACATATTGGGGCCAGTGTGATAAAAAGACCCGTCATTAAAAGCTTTTAAAATTTGTTATAGGCGTTTATTTTCTGAACGAAGATTTCTAGACCGTTTGTACATAATTAGCAGATCTTTTAAATAAGCGAGCTTCTGAGTAATCAACATATCATAATCCACCCAGAAGACCCTAGATATGCGTACAGGTGGAGAGGGTGTTGACCAGAGGAGGTCACAACGCTTGCCAGTGAATGTTTGAATTATGACAAGTTAGCCACCTGACATATTTTGTAACCTGGTCCAGCCTCCTGTTAATCAGTGTTATGAAAGTCCTCCCCAATTCATCTTGAGTGAAATGATAAAATTTCCAATCTTTGAATCACAGCGTTAAACATAAACATGTAAGTAGTGATAAAACTGCACTCATTTTCGCATTGAGATATTTGCAAAAGTTAAAAAGAGGTGGGGGTTATGATAACTGGAGGGAGATGAAGGGATAAATAAAGAGAACAACAGCAAAAACCACAAACAGGGATATCACATAATCACTCAACTTTTTTTCAAATAGCTCAAAATCCACACTGTACAGATCCTGAATATTCTCATGTACATAGACATATTTGCAAACAGCAAATCACACTTACAACTTTCACACAAATACACACACACAAAATGAAAGAAATAAATTGATCCAGATCAGGATCAAAATAACAGAAAAAAATAAAATATATATATATATATATTTATATATATATATATGAGCAATTGCCAAAACGTGGGACACTGAATAGGGTCACAGGGGTAGCAAAATTTTTTTCTCTCAATTGTTTTCCTTTTTTCACCTGTTGATAATGGTTATATGGTGCTTATGTTTATGAAATATCAGAGCTATAGGATG
>BMAT01013464.1:125714-138486 GCA_019649035.1 Elysia marginata | reverse complement strand
TCAATACACTCAGTGCAAAATTGTTGAAAATAATTGTAAACAAACACTAAAAACGATTCAAAGTGGTGAAATCCTGAAGAAAACAGCTGCGTTAGTGAATACAATGAGAAAGACTACCCTTGTACGTCATAAAAACTTGTTCGTCACAATGATGACAAAGCATTTGTCGTCATTTTAAATGAAATAGCATTGTTATGAACTTCCGGTTGTTCTCTTCTAACATTTGGCTGTTGTAGTTGGGTAATGCCGATATATTTTACATCTAGAAGAAAAATTTGAACGAAAACAATGTCAGATACTATTGAAAAAAGATATGGCTTTCACTTGTACGTCACATTTAACAGAGGATCACTTATACGTCACATGATTTTATCGAATGACTACACACAATACTTACGTCTTCCTCTCTTTGCCATTGAGAAATGAACGAAAGTGAAACCGGATAGCGGTGAATATGTTTACAAGGAAACTCATCTGGGCATTTTGGAGAATAAAGCGGTTCCGTATCTTGTTTTAAACATCGATTACTTGTACGTCACAAAATGACGACAAATCGGGTGGGGGGAAAAAACATCTCCGATTATGGCTGTTTACCGATCCAAGGTCATTTTAGCGCTATGCAGCAATGAACTGATAAAATACCGGCACTTTTGAGGTGTTTTCATACATTATAGTATCTTACCTCGGAGATCAATAAGAAAGTAAGTGATGGACGGGAATGACGACAATACGAACGTACAAGTTGACAACACTTACATTGACTTTATTAAATAACAAAACACAATTTGAAGAAAAAAATGTTGTGATTTATACAATGAAGACCCTTCAAAAGAAGAGAAACAAGTGAAAAGATTTAAACAATTTTTTTGCATTAATTATTCTTATCAATAAAAATGGATTGTAAAGTGACCCTAAAAGAAAAGAGAGAAAATCTCGTTTTCTTGCCATTAATAGCCCACTACTTTGCTTACATTCCAGTTATAACCCTCAAACTGCTGCTGCAGCTAAAGCATCCATTTACTAATAGCTCTGCCAAGTTTGGGACCTATATTACGAAAATTTTTTGTTTTACAGCTATTTGTGTGACACATATGCCTAAGTCCCCACGTTTTGGCAATTGCTCATATGCATGATCCCAGGAGGAGACAAACATGACACAGACGGATACAGTAAAAGTAAGTAATTTCTCCTATTAAAATTTTGCTTTCAAACTAAAAATCGAATTCATCAAACCTGTTTTGGCTATTTATAGATAACTTACCAAGCCAGGTCAGCATGACACCAATCAAGAGCAGGACAAAAGCAACACTGGAAAACAGAATGCCTCTGCGGAGAGGCTCTTTAGAATCTGCTCGGTTTAAAGATGTTGTGGGCATGAAAGACCTAAAGCCACATCTTGGCCTGCCTCGCCTGTTAGGCATGTGCACACTTGAGGAGTGAAACATCATGGAGTGGACTTGCAACCTCAGAGTTTAATCATCTGGGAATGTAAGAAACGAAAAACAACTGTTATTGTTAAAAAAAAAGTTAAAAATTTGCTACATTTTCTGCGTAGAATTTTCAGTGAAAAAAAATCTATCAGTAATTATATCTTGAAAAAATGGGCTTCTCGCCGATAATATTTCCCCTCCTCTTCTACCAAAAAAGAGAATTTGAAAATTTTAAAGAATGTTTGTCAAGCCATTATTTGTCTCATGTATAAAAAGCATGAGATGGAAATTTTAAAATTTTGAGTTCCTTAGCAAACTTCATGTTTCTCTTTGAGATGGAAAGGATGGAACATTGCACTTTTGTAGTGTGTGTGTACGCATCTTTCATAAAATTTAAAAAATCTCAAATAAGATTAAGAATACAGGGTATTACTATTACTTTATTAGTACAAAAAACCCCAACCAGGTAAGATCATGCAATGTTTTTCTGATTACAATTACATTTGAAGTGTTGAAAAAAAATTTGTAAACTGTACTAATCATTGTAAATTTATAGTTTAAATAGAGATATTTGCTGAAATCAAGGTTTTTCACAATACATATCTCTTCTTCAAATTATCAAAGGGGTATATCCTTATAATTGATACTTTCTTTTCATAGGAGGGTATGAGTTAAGAGTTAAATTTTATCGTAATTAACACTATAACAGTTCTGATGTACTCTTAATTTTTTTTCCACTGTGTCATGAAAAAAAAGTTTCTAGATCTACATTGACTTACAGATTCATTATTCAGTCTAGATCTAGACAACTAGATATGGTTTCAGACAGATTCACTTTCCCTGTATGGGTAAGTTGTATCCGTTTACAAGCTAATCCATGTTACATCTGCAACAAAATAAAGGCCCTTTTAGTTTTAAAATCTGGCCTTATCTCAGGCGTTTTGCTTCAGGCAGGCCTAGAGATCTAGATTAGATCTATCAAGATATTAGATCTATCAAGATCTAGTAGATGTTCAGGTGTGGAAAATACTGTGTAGATCTAAGGCAAATCTAGATCTAGATTTTATCTAGACTTCCTTGTCAAGTTGTGTTACTAATTAATACAAGATGGATCAAATTGTGACAAATTGGTGTGTATGTGACATGGATTTAAGGCTTTAAAGGCTAGATCTACGTCTAGAAAATCTAAACGTCAACTTTGTTAAACCTTACTCTACTGCTTACTCTCACTTCAATCTTGAAATGTAAGTTTAGAACTGCAGGTTTGGTTAAATCAGGGTTTTCTGGTCTAATGATGGTCGATAAATTATTCATTTCAGCCAATTTTTCAAGTCGTAGCTTTCAGTCACAGTGGTTTCCCTTGACAGTCTTTAAAAAACTGTAAGTGAAATAATTGAGTTTGACGTAACAAATATGTTGATGGTGTAACTCTTGAGACTTGCAATGGTTTTATGTTCACCTATAAGAGGCAGAGATAGTAGAGAATGGCCAAGAGTCAGACTATGAGAAACAAAGAAATTAAATGAAAGAAACTGTAGGGTGCAGTGGCTTCTGCAGAAGAACCAAAGACAGTCGAAGTTTCTGAGCATGAGAGAAATTGGGGAAGAGAGGCGCGAGAGTGAGAAAGAAAAAAGAAAAACCATTTCGATTATAAAAAATAAACAGACGGGCAAGCAGAAGTCAGGGGGAGATGGGTGTGAATGATGGGTATTTGAAAGCAAAAAAAAAATTGTGTTCCAGTGAGTAAAAGATTTATAGCGAGGGAGCATTAGAATTGAGATGAATTGATGATGTGATATTACGAAAAAGAGCGGGTAGGCAGAGGGAGAGGGGGGGGGGCATGAAAATTCAAGATTGGTGTTAGGGGACAGAGTGGAGATGCACTGGTCAAGAGAGAGGAGAGAGAGTGTGTGCAGGAGCGAAAGCAATAGAAAGATGAATACGGGAATAATATCAAAGAAACCGATAGGAACAAATGAATGAGTGGGATGGAGTGGTGAGGAGTGGCAGACATGTGAGTGAAAAATACAACAACAACAACAAAAAGATTTCCATATCGGAAAGAAGGAGAGGGCGCCAAAAAGTGGGGAGGGTAAATTTATGCAAGTTCAGCTTCTCGAGATTTCTTGCTCCGTCATCAGCTCATCGCCTAGGCCACGTAATTTAAACCATGCCCCTTTTTTATTCCATAGACGTTGCGATTATAGAGAAACATCAAGAAACGTTCCTACCTATGATTTCCTACGAGGCTAAGGAGGCCGTATTCTTCCACAGCTGTAAGTAGCTCTCAACATCAGTTCTTCAGCCTTGTCTATTCCGTGCATCCTTACAGGCTTAGCCTACACCATGTCACTCCTTTAGTTGGACCAAATCATCACACCATCTTCGCTTCTGTCGCTTTTGTAATAGATCTAGATCGTTTGTGTAAAATCTTAAAATAAATGAACACAATAATAATAACAATAATAATAATAATAATAATAATAATAATAATAATAATAATAATAATAATAATAATAATAATAATAACAATAATAATAATAAGACTGTGTCCTGGGGATAGGAAGGGGCTAAATTGTTAGACATTCAAAAGTTTGACTTCTTGTCTTAAAACAAATGCGTTGTTCAATTGGCAGCCAATGAATCCCCTTTAACATCATCTCTTGGTGTTGTGTCCCATCCTTTTTTGTGGGTGTTTCATTTATGCCGCATAATATTTTTTTCCTATCGTGACAACCAAAGGGGTGCACAATCTGCAAGGAGGAAGGCGGAAGAGTTTGGTGTTTACCAAGATGCACGTGAGATTTTTGTGTTTATTTTGACATGTTGTATACCTCACAAATGTATGATTTTTAATGTTTATGTAAAATGTTTAATTTTTGCAATAGGCCTACCTTTTTATACTTTTTACTACTGGCTAACCACATTTTTGCCACTCTGTAAAGTTATTGTTGTTATTTCATGTATTTTAAAACCACTTATGTAGCGCATAGAGCATAATGTTATTCTATGAGTATGCGCACTACAAATGCTATCTATTATTATTATTATTGTTATTATTATTATTATTATTATTATTATTATTATTATTATTTAGGTCCGACTCATTCATGTCACATTCCTCTTTAAAATCTTGATAACAGTATTACACCACCGAATACAGTCTCAAGACTTGACATATTTTTTTCCCAGCAGACCAAAACACACTATAGTAAAATCCAACTCATATTTCAAATCATTGCGGTGCAGCTGTCGGTTACGCACTCAAATAATTATCTTCCACAAGTTTCAAGCACTGCACATAGCCAGGTACCCATTTTACAGGTTGGTGAACTGAAGATAGTGTGCTTAAATTGCTTTCTTGAGACAAAAGCAACAAGAGTCGCGGTTGGGATCGAGCATACAGCCGCCCGATAACGAGTCCGACGCGCAAATCGCATGCTGCCCTAAAGACACTGCTTCTCTGTCTTCATATGGGGGGAGATTTTTTACTCTTTTTTAATGAGGCTACAGTTTTCTCCTTTTTTTTTCAGGATTGGGTGCATTATTGCTTCGGGTTTTTATTGTTGTTGTTGTTGTTGATACCGGCTCTGTGGCTTAGCGGTAAGACATTCGCTCAGAGATCGGGAGATGCGCGGTTCGTTCCCCGGCCGAGTCAAGCCAAGGACTTTAAAATTGGTACAATGTATTAGCAGCGGATCCGCCTAGTGTCTGGCATTATGGATTTAGTGCTACGTCTGGTCGGCCCGGTAACAGGATAATGTGACTGGGTGTGGTGTATGCAAGCGCTCCTTACATCACAGTGTGACAGCACGCTTTCAATTGTCCCAACCGCCGTCTCTGATATAACCTTCTAGTTGAAAAGAGACGTATATCAAACAACCAAACCTAACCTTTGTTGTTGTTGTTGTTGTTGTTGTTGTTGTCTTTTGTTTTGTTTATGATTGTTTGCTTGTTTCTATTAGACCTTTCAATTAAATAACAAATGGTTAGTCACGTTCTGAGAAAGCGTAGCTCTCGACCCTCAACAATGGCCGTCGGCTTTAGCTACACTTACTCCTGTGATGCTCGGTGTTATAACTAATTTAGCACCAACGTACTGGACCAGGTGTCTGGATTAAACTTTAAAAGAAAATCCGCGTTGTCTCTTGTTCTGCTTCCTTAATGTCTACTTCAGCACCAATGCAACGAATCGTCTTCTGAAACACTTTTTCTTTTCTTTTTATGAACCAGGTATATAAAATATTTGCACCTGTCTGGCAATCAGAAAAAAACGGGTCCATGGTTCGAAATAAGCGACATTTAATTGAGCCTTCAACAAAGATATTGGAGTAGGCAATGACTGCTTCGTACAAAAGAGATCATCATGAAAATAATTATCAGCTGCAGTTAAGTGCAATCAGCCAGTGCAATGTCACTTTGACAGTCGAGGGAAACAATAAGTGCTGATGACATCTACTGTAAGCTGACTTCACGAGACAACACCGAGACAAGTCTGAAAATAGGCCGATTCCGCGAACCAATCTCTCTCTCTCTCTCTCTCTCTCTCTCTCTCTCTCTCTCTATCTATCTTTCTATCTCCCTCTCTCTCTTTCTCTCTCTCTTTCTCTCTCTCTGTCTCTCTATCTCTTTCTTTGTTTCTCTCTCTCGTCTCTGTCTGTCTGTCTGCCTGCCTGCCTTTCCCCTCTGTCTGTCTCTGTTTCTCTCTCTGTCTCTATCTCTGTCTCCCCCTCTCTCGTTTCTCTCTGTCTCTCTGCCTGTCTTTGCCTCTCTCTCTCTCTCTCTCTCTCTCTCTCTCTCTCTCTCTTTCTTTCTTATCTCGTCATGTTCAAAGAACTGTAGGAGAGATGCCCAAAGACTTTTAAAACTTTTACCGAGATACAGCCATTGTGAACATAGAAATATAATCAAATAAAACAACAATATCCTACTATTTCAATAGTTCATTAAAATTTTTATGTTATGATGTCTTCGTCTAACTAACATTAAGAACGCCTTTTAGTCAGAGGTGATACATCAGCGTCAAGAGCCAGGCCCAGGGATCAGCACCGACGCATGAAATGTCCCTACTCGCAGACCCAAAACCACCAGCAAGTTTATTAATTCCACCGACAATTTGGGACTGGAATAACACACCAGCAGACATAAGCAATAGCTCGAGGGGTAAGCTACACCTGACTTCAAAGAGGGAACCCAAAGACGCAAATTGTCTGAATCTTAATTTTTAAAAAAAACATAAAATCTATGAGAATACACCAGAAGTGGTTTGCAGATCAACAGAAGAAGAAGAAAGCCATCCGTCGCTCACATCGAACGGCGTCTGATAGGCCTACGCTTACCAACATCCAAATCTTTCATTTTTTTTTTTTTTGCCTTTGGATGATCTGTGAACTCGCGTCTACAAGCAGTTCAAATTTAAATTTATAGAATGATGGGGTTACAATATAGCGGTCTAGTGTTCTAAGCTGACAAAAGGTAGTAGACTAGAATGAGGGTTGTGAAGTTCTCGCTTAGTTTAAATATTCATGGTCATTTTAACACATTTCTTCAACAATCTGTGATTTTCTCGTTCACCTTCACTTGAAGCAGAAATAGGCCACTTTGAAATTTTTTATAGTTTTTTTTTGCAATTGCGGGCCTAAATTCTATGAAACTTTCTACAGAACATTCCAAGTTTAAATTACTTTAATATTAATTTTTCACCCTCTATCAATTTCTGAGAGAAATGAACGCACGTATCGGTCCTTATAAAACCAATGCCACCGAAAGACAGGCCAAACCATCGGTTTATTCACACCTTATGCGTTTTGCATTAGTTTTTGGTTAGGCCAGGTCACCTTACTCAGACAGTATGGATTTTACTTCATCCCAACGAAATAACTTAATAAGATAGACAGGCAAAACACTCGTGTGCTAGGTGTTTTTTTTTTTACATTACTGTGGTTTGGTTTGTTCTCTTAGATTACAAGGGCCTGTTCCTAACAATAGATTAGGATAACGCTCAAGAGCACAGTAATATGCACACCGAGATACCCAATATGTAAACAGTGTTCATGAATGTTTTATTTTATTTATCTCAACAGGCCTAGACTTTTTAGATTAAGTGTACCGATACTTAAGACGAAATTCACTCGATAACGTATTAACAGAATAATAGGCGTTAACAAAATGATCATTATAGGCCGACTTACGCAAGATCTAGATTTTGGCCTAAGGGTTTCGACATGCACAGTAGCCTACACTTATTCGGTGATTTGGCCGGCACCCTACGCTGCTTATCTTGTACCTCACAGGTCTCAACAACACTGAAATAGCTGTAGTTTCATTGTTTAGAGTCGCCTCTCCCATCCCCCATTATTATTTAGGAGATTTTTTTCAACAATATACCTATTAAAAATTGTGAAACACATTCCAAAATAATGAGACATGCTCTGCTGAAATACTTTGTGTACTGCTACTTCATATAGCCAGAATTCTCTTGCTCGTGTTGCAGTAATGTTATAAACGAGGCCGGTGGCCCGATTGTAATCCACGCCAGCCAGCCCAGCTGACGAAGCCAACCGACCGCGATGAGGGCCAAGCGCAGCTGATCACCAGGCACGGTTATCATGACCGTGTGTGACCTGTTTCTTCGGCGAATCACATGCGCCACAACAGCACCTTTCCAGTTCCCGGTTTTCTCGGTCGCTTGCATAAAGCCTGTTCACACACTGTGCACGTGCACACAGTGTAGGCCGCCTAGGTTTTTACAGTTTTGACTTTGTGCCGAATGCTTACGGTGCAGGCAGGCCGCATGGCGCATGATGCAGTTGACATAAATAATCTAATGCTAGTTACAGCTGCGCTGTTTGTTACATGCGCATTGTACGAGTTTTGCACCGCATTGCGTGTGCAGCTGACTCGCCGCACTGTGTGTTTATATTTTTCCCTCCACGATCAAGAAAATTAAGTGTCTGGGTACTTTTTTAAGAGTTGCAAAATTGCACCTTGAACCTTCATGCACTCAGTAAATTATGGTAGAGCGCAGTGAATCTGTTCAGGCAAAGCTAGATTTATAAACGAATTTTTCTTCGAAGATTCGTGCACTTAAACCCACTTCACAATCACCACAATGATAGTGATGTCGGTCGTAAAATAGTGACAATGGTGAGTCTGATGACAAAGATGATGGTGGTGGAGATGGTAACGAAGGTGCTGATGACGAGAGGGATGATAAATGATAATTAAAGAAGGGATGATGGTGATAACAAGATGACGATGATGATAAAACAATTAGGACAAATATGATGGTGATCGTGAATATAAAGATAAGGGCGGTGATTATGATGAGGATGATGATAATAATAATAATAATAATAATAATAATAATAACGATGATGATGTTGATGACGATGATAATGATGATGATCATGATGATGATGATGATGATGATGATGATAATGATGATGACGATGATAATGGTACAGTATGCTATTTACATTCTTGTTCGCCGGGAAGAAATTTCCATGCATAAGGTCAGGAACTTGGAAATGTAACTCTGTCGATGTCCTGTCTTACAAGTGTCGAGTTCGAGTGAGCGGAGTTGGTCTAAAATTAATATTTTTGGTGCATTGACAGCGTTGATTTTTATTCTTATGGCAAATTTTTCAATTTAGGCAATGGCTTGGTTTCCATTTTTACGCCATGAGTTTTGACATTTCATTTAAGTTGTTTGCTTATGTAACCGCAACCAAGTGATATGGTCTGGAACAAAAAGTATTTTTAGAACTTGATACGATATCGTTTACATAAACTTTTTAACCATGTTTTTTTTTTCGACATAACTTTTTTCTATCTATGACACGGTAAAGGCCTAAGCAATTTGACATTAAAGATAGATTAGCGCAACCATGCGTGCATTTCCTTTTTTAACTGGAAAAATAAGAGCGTAATTTTGTAAAAGTTTACTGTGGCAAAATGAAGATCGTAGCAGTGTTATGGCCGAAGCAATTTTTTTTTAGAAAAAAAAATAATGACGCAACAGTAATCATGTGGTTCTGACCTAAATCTACGCCACAACTTGAGAAAAACAACCTCTTTCGCCTTCCCTCAAGCAGATTCTGCACTCTTTTCTGAAGCATGATAGAGGGAAAAATATCAAACAGTTTGAATCCAACGCTCTTAGAAGTTAGACCACTCTTGACACACGATTCCACACCAATAGGTAGATTCAGGTATAAACTATTACACAGAGAGACTGATAGTAAGCTGGAAAAAAAGAGCAGAATATATTTTACAGTTTAAAAACATAAATGCACCGTGCACATTTATTCGCAAGTCTATTATGATGAGACTTTAGACTCTTGTTACGGATCATGATGTTACAGTCGTGAAACGGCTTGCGCACTCCACAGACCGTGAAGGTGATGCCAAAGTCCTCAACTATATCTAATTCTTTGGTGATACCGTACCAACCAGATCATACAATCATACTGGGATAGCAGATGGACAGGAGTCAGACTAGAAATGATCCAACCCGGCGTCCAGACAAGAACAGACTTCCCCTGAACTCACACCTCCTCTAGTTATGAGCCTTTAGAAATAAAGCTTGGATATAATGCACTAAAACTGGACCTTTTGAAGATCAGTTGGCGCTAAAAGTCATTGGTTTTTTAAGGTAGCAGAATCATACTAGAGAAAAACATGAAAGCCTTTTTCCAAACGGGTCAGCCTACAGTGTATGATTTGAACCATTATAAACAGTCGAATCTGATGCAGGTCGATTGATGCGATCCAAGTTGAGAACTTCTATGAATCATATAAATTTGATCAGGTTTAAAACACGCAAGCTAGCGGAAAATGAAGCCGAAAAGATGTCGAAATTGTTATATATATTCATCAACATTTACTGTTTACACGTGTATGAACCACCTATTATAGTTCAAACATCCATCATAATTCACATTAAAAAAATCCTAGAGAAAAACTACGCATAGATTATTGGAAATATCAATAATACATTGTTACCAAGTTGTGTTTGTGTTGATGAGTTTAACGTCTCCTAAGCTCCTCGAGGATGCTAATGCAGAGTTTTTTTAATTGATTATTTCGTTTAAACTTTTTACAGCAAAGAGACCTGGGGCGAGACGTTCTTAGCTTAGCAGGGGGCGCTAGATCTAATTACCTGAAACCTCATATCTCGCCTGGAACGCATACAAACTTTTGCGCGAATATTATTCAAATCTATCTCGATCATGATTAGGTCTATTTTTTTTTTACCGGAGCTCGAACAGAGGGAAAACTGAAGATTTTGAATAAATGGACGTATGACTGACTCCAGCTGAACACAGAATGTTTTCTTTAATTTCAAGTTTTTGGTCGCATCCAAAGACCGCCCCAATGCGAGGCTTTTTGTTATTTTTATCTAGAATTCACCGCTTCGTCGTTGCCAATAAAATGTAAAAAAAAAACAGAAGAAGAAGCAACAGCAGACTAGGTGAACACAGCCTAGGTCATGGAGAAAAAGACCTGGCGTTCAGCAGTGTCTTGTGTTCATTTAATTTACTGATACGGTGCTTTCGGTTTCCTCAGAAATACATGTATGCATTTGACCTTTTGAGTTGGTTCTTAGAAGACAAATTAAAATATAGAAGCCCACTGCACTGCTCAGTCTACCACTTGTCTGCTCGTCTAAGAAAATGCATAGAGTTGTACTTTTGAAGTAAACGAGAAATAACGAGACTTTAAAGTTGAACAAAAAAGTTAAGTAAATTGTGCTTATTTCCTAATTTTTGTATAAAAGACGGGAACAACGCCATCAGATTTTTTAAATACAGTGGAATCCACTTAAAGTCAACACCTTTAAGGGAAACTCTTGCTTAAAGTCAACACTGTTTCGCAGCCCATTTGTATTTCATTATATTTTTGCAATGGCTAAAGTCAACTCTTGCTTAAAGTCAACACATTTTTTCGGTCCCGAGTTGTTGATTTTATTAGGATTCCACTGTATTTTAAAGAACTACACGATAATCAAGAGAGGTGAGACACAAAGAACTTTTAAAAATTATGAGGCGAACAAGGATGAGACACAGACATACCGTACAGCAATAAAATAGCATCAATCAAGTAGGCTAAATATTACAGGTAAAGTAAAACAAAAACTAGATAAAAGAGAGACAGTCATATATGAATTGGTAAATATAGATAGACTAACAGATAGATAGATCGATAAATAGTGAGATAGATAGGCTTTGTCGGTTTGAGGAACCAAGTAGACAGAATGTTATTGGCAACTAGGTTTGCATTGGACTGATCGTAAATCTTACTCAAGTCACAAGATGATTTTTGCATCCATTATTAGCCAGTGAGGGTTTTTCCCTGTGGTTGACGGGTCGGTGCAAAGAGACAGGGCAAAAGTCGTGTACTTTTATAGGTGAATACAATTATTTAGAACTTTAAAAATCACATGCCACTGTGCACGATTTGATCGATGTTGGCATTTGATGAAGACAGTCAGACAGGTTGGGAGGAAGACGTAGCTTCTACGTTAAGACATACAGACAGATATGTATCTTATTTGGTTAAGGTAGAAAAAATGAAAAGAAAAACGTCGGAACAAAATTAAAACCGCAAGGGCACATGAGTCTCCAAGGGCCTAGTACATGAAGACGGCATTACTTTGTAGTTCTCTTCGTTAGAGATTATGCTGGCATCACATTTTAAAAGAACGGAGCATAAGATGGTTTTTTACATCGATAACTAGCTTAGTAAAGGAGTTTTCAATGGTTGCTGAGCCCGCTTTCTAAGAGAATGAGCAATATGGTACGCACTTACATGGATCTACAATCATTGATATCTATCAAGAACAATAGCAGTTCATTGTGCATTGTATGGGTTGATAACGATATACATGGAATTTGAAATGAGAATGAGTTAGACCAACTCGATAATTATTTTGACACGCCACGCAATACCTAACAGTGACAGCTGTTAGGTTAATGGTTTGTGCTTTCGAGAAAAAACTATTTGGCATGAATTTTTGAACTTCCAAATATTATGTGAAGCTCTCTTGGGGGTTGAGAAAAAAATCAGAGTGAGAGAACAAAGGTGAGGGGGGGGAGGGGGGAGAAGAAAAAGAACGAGGAAATAAGTTGGAGGAAGGTGGCTTAAGAGATTTCACTTCAATTTTCCAACCATTCCGACCTTTTGGTTTATCAAAGATGAATGTTTAAAATACACGTAGCGTTGTTTTAATAACAAAAAGAGATACAGACTGTTAGACAGTCACGATGGTAGTCACACAGAGACAAAATATGGAAGATAGGAGTCACAGGATGGTTTTAAGAATAAGAAGTAGTAGTAGT
>BMAT01013464.1:112147-125251 GCA_019649035.1 Elysia marginata | reverse complement strand
AGTGGTTTTATATTTATTTTAATTTTCCAACTATTCGCCATTGGAATTCTCATCAGAAAGTTATTTTTTAAATGCATGCCTAGTTGTATACCCACTAACGTCGTTAGATAAATAATTTTATGAAATGTTTCCTGTACTGCGTACCCTCTGGATCTAACTTTCTGGCCATTTGTGACTTTGAATGTGACCGACTTAATGGGCTAAAAATAGCAAACAATAAAAGTAACGGCAATTATACTCGGGGCGTGCATCGTGAGTGAATAACCGTTGTACCAACAACATTTTAATTTACAGTTAGTATTCCAACAGTTTTTCATCATTCTGATGTAACAAGAATAATTTAGTCTACCCTTCACAGTCCTTTTGATGCCTTACGTCAGCCGACTGACGTGGACTTCACAAATAGCGACATTTCTGGTTTGTGATTTCATCAGCACAGAGAAACCCAGAGGCCAGCGAGTGATCACTTACTTAATATTCATGAGCCGCCTCTTTCAAGGTTGAAGAAGCGGCATTTGATTGGCTAACCACCCGGTGTTTTGAGTTCACCACAACCGCGCAGGCCCACTCGCCCAGCTGATTCGTATTTTTATCACACGCGTTACCGGTTTGCTTTAGATCAACAACGGTCTTGGTTCAGCCGACAGCTTTCAGTTTTGGATTTAACTAGACGTGTAGTGTGAGCTAGATAGAGCAGTAAAATGGTGAGAATAATCAGTCAAAATTTCAGCCCACAGAGGAGTCGCCACAGTTCAGGCGAAACCGACAAATACCTAGCGGACAGAGCCAGGTCGGCTTTAGGCCTCTCTGTTTATGGTAAGAAACGATTCGATTTACCGGAGTGTGAGTCCTCAAGTGATTCTTTTTGGGATTCTGAGCTAGATGGGGACCATCACGATGCAGCGTATTCCGAAGGAGGCGAGGACAACAACGACATCAACGGCAATGAGACCTTGAAAAAATCGGTAAGGTTCGCTTGACCTAGATTCAGATCTCGTTTTATCATTCACCAGCTGCCTGATCAGCTGTCTGGTTGCTGATCAACTGCGTGCCGTGATTACGTCACTACTGCCCGATTTGAGATTCAACCATTTTCACGTCCCCAGCGTATATCAAATATTTATCTAGGCTATCTATGAAGTGATATGATGCATTTGCTGTGTAAACAAAGTTAAGGCAATCGAATAATTGACCAAGAGAGAATTTAAACTACTAAACCTCAAGGCAGCTGATTGTGGCCGACCGAGGTCATCAAGGGAAATAAGCAGTCGTACAGCTGATCAAGGACACGCCCACTTTTGCACTCCAAAATGCAGCTTCTTTTGCTCTGCCTCCATGAATAGATAGTTATTTCAGCAATTTTATTTAAATGTCATATGTATTTTATTTTATTGAGCGAGAGCAAAGATATTTCCTCTAGAAAGGATTTGTTGTCAAATACTTCGAGTTTTCCAAACAGCCTTCAACCCTGCATACATTAACTGACTTACCCATTTTCGACCTTTGGCTCCTCCTACTTTTGCTCTATTTTCTTCTTTATTCTTAGATCTTACTCTCAGGCTTGTATGGAAGGTTGCTAAATTGTGCTTGGCGCCTGGTATTCCGCAGCCGGTTTATCGTCTTTTCTTATCTCAAAATTTATGAATTACAGATTTTAGTCTGGTCGAGACATTCTGAACCTGGCTTTTTTTAAATTTTTTTTTTTTTTGGAATTTGCCTGATGCAGATCCCACCCTGAGTGCCACCAGAATAACCAATTTTTACTTCTTGTTGTACTGTACACTTGTACTTGTAGCGTTGAACCCCGGCCTCATGCTTCTTTATTTCAAACAGTTCGACCACTCGGCCTGTCCAAATGTTTTGAATGCAGATAGATTCTAGTCCTACTTGCTCTATCCGCCGACCAAGGAAAAAAGCCAAGGAAAACCCTGATCCATTGAATTCCTTAAGTTCAATAATAGAGACAGAGACTACTTTTTCTGCGTGGCAAAAAAAGAGTTAAAACCACCGGGTTAAGCGTATGCCAAGGACTATTGGCGTTTTGGCGTATGCCCCCAGTTAACTGTACCAGTGCAATTAATTTGAAGACCCTACCCGTGTGGATTTCCTTAAACTTAGAGGGGTGCACCCTATTCTAAGCCTAAATTTCGTAGTATTATCTAGTAACAAATTATCTGAATTTTTAGAAATAAACGGTCCTGAGCAGTGAAATGCATTATTTTTTTTTCATTGTAAAAACTATTGCTGACGAAAGGAAAGGCAATGCACAGTAATTATTTATGATAATCAATAGTGACACCCCAATGTGGAAATTCCNCCCACGTACTTGAATGAGTTCTATTTTGAAGGAGCTTTCCCCATGTATTATTGTTGAACCTAGATGAAGATTCCAAATCGAATTCCGTTGTACTAATTTTACATTTAATGTGTCTTCTGGGTCAGATCTAGCCTAGTTTGACTTGATCGTTGGTGTTAATGAGCTTTAAGCCAAATTTAGTTTTGGCTATGGTTTTCAAGGTCTGGATAGGGGCACAAGCATTAACAAGCAGCCCACTACACAAACTAAAGGCATACAGTGGCCCGCCTAGCGTATCGATCTTGTTGCTGGAACGCTCTGGTCCTGAGGACTCGGCTGAGTCATCAGCGTTGGTAGCTGACCTCAGTGTTGGTAGCTGACCTTCGTTGAACTACTATACTATTAAAAAAGGGCTCTGCCCTGTGCGTTACATGTTGTTATGTAGATTCTGTAGTGGATTTCTTTTTTACGGAGGGTCGTGACCTGTTGAGCCACCGCCGCATGCCTTATCAATCTTTCTAGACTAAGTCGCTAGTTTTACTTTCAATCGTACTTTGTAGCCTACCAATCGCGCTTACTTCTAAATTTTCTATGATCTATAGTATTAGTAACACACTTCGGATTCTGTAAATGTAGTACTTGAATTTTGACGTTGTTCAGAACATATGCCACGCAACCCGTGTATACGTTGGTGTACTTTAATTTTAGAATGGAAGTTAAACCTTGCGATAACTTACTGAATACTAGAATATATCCCTGAATATACATGTATATATATTTTGCTCTGTAAAACCCGAAGGAGTGATTAATCATAGATCGCCACCTTTATGTAAATTAACCACACCTAAAGACGTTAAACGATGCATGCATTTTGAGCAAAGTGCTGAATTGCATTTATTTATTTTCCTAGTAGTTGCAGGGCCGAAGGCACATGATAATTAAATATGCAAATGAAATCTCAAGATTCACTCGTGAAGTCGTCAAGCTCATGGATCATGGTTTATTGAAAATGCTAATGGCTTTAACCCACGTCTAACTCTAAGTGCTGCACGTAGGCATGAAAATTAAAATTGACTGGTACTCAACTCATTTTTACCGCTCTAAGATTTAGCAGATTCTTTCCCCCCACTTGCTTCCGTGCAACGAAGGTAACGAATATAAATTCGTTTCTCAGGAGGATGACTGGTTTATGGGATGCGGATGTGAATGGTTTTATGGTTTAAAAACACGCATAAAGTATGTCGAACTGTGAAAATATTTTAGCTAGAATATTTTGGTGATTTTTAAGTAAAAGCAGATCGCGTTAGAAAATGTTACACAGGACTTCATTATTAATTATACACGTAGCGATACGTTTATAGTTTAACTTTTTAAGGACATGAACTATTGAACTCAGTTTTAGTCAAACTTTGAAGGGTTCAACTGTCATTTCATCGAAGAGATTTTTTTTATATGAATGTATGTATTTGTGTGTGCTTAATAAGAGATATGAAGCGGTTTTTTTTTTAGTTAAGTTCATCAATTGAGTCTTCAAATATGAATTCATTAACTCATTTTCCTCTTTTTTTTTCTTCGACCAATAGAATGTGCAGTCCAAAAGAAAAGAAAGACGCAGGGAGCGGAACAAGATCTCAGCACAGGCTTATCGACAAAGAAGGCGGAGCCAGAACATGAAAGAACAACAGGTAGCATAATTATGTAGTAACTTTGTTTTCTTTATAGTTTATTAATTATGTTATATTCGGCTATCTTGTCATCATATGTTGTTTTGTCAGAACTTACGTTACATGTACCTGGCACTCTCGGTGTGGAATACGTCCTCAATCTAATTTACATTAGGTGGAACTTAAAAAAAAACAAACCAAATGTAATATATTGCTTAATTTATTTGGCCTGTGTTGTCTTCGAAATCTTGACTTTGATTTTTCACATAACTCTTTTTATAGTTAATTGACATGAAGGTATCTATCAGGGATTGGTTGAGGTGATTTATCAGAAAGTACTGCATCAAAAAGTTAGCTTAAATATAAATTCTACCAGCTGAATGATAAAAGACTTCCCGTGCCCGTGGCCATAATTATAATTAGCCTTTTCAGTAGGCCTAATTTACAAATATCAAGATGGTGTTACCTTTTATATCTAAGAGTGTTTCTTTTTTGTTTTGTTGAGACGAAGTTTGTTTGGAAGCATGTATACACCTAATTATTATTATTTTTTTTACTATTTTTATAAAAGCTTTTTGCTTAGCATTAGCAGTGTTCAGCTGAAACCTTTATGCCTTCTTCTCTTATTGTTGTTGTTTAGGAACTGCTTTACTTGGAAACGGAAAACAAGAGACTGCACCAACTGGTGGACACTTTGCAGAAGAAAACCGAGCAGGTCAAGCAGTCTCTCCGAGGACACTCTGTCCCCATGCCTGGTCTCCCTTGCCCATCACCTGATCATGATACAAGGGCAGCTTGTGTTGGAGCCCAAACAACCACCACCACCACCGTAGATCTTTCCCACACACATAGCCCTGAAACCACGACACATTCCACACTCAACTGTGACAAGACAGTCCCCTCTACCACCTACCGCTCCACATCCCCTTATTCTCAGGCTACTGCTTCAACTCTGCCTGTGATGTCTAACATGAATCTTGCCGTCTCGATGCCCAACCATGTTCTCAACGAAAACTTTACATCAGGTGCTAGCCCTTCCAATGTTCAAACCACTGTAGCTATCAGTCCCGTTTCACACACTCAGATTCTCGTAAATGCCAACGCTTTGATGAAATCTCAAGTGCATCTCCCTGATGGGGCAGCCACTGCCCCCACATTTGCCGTACCAACGTTGATGGCGATCCCAGTTGAGTATAATACTGCAGCAACAACAAACATCAATCTCAACAGTCAACTTCAGAACGGGAATCGAAGACCAATCCCACCTCTTTCCGCACAAAGCTCTCTGACCATGGAGAAGTGCTCTCCCCCTACCACAGGTGGTGCTCCTGTTGTCGGTGCAATAATGTGGAGCCTCAATAGTAACCCACCACCTCAGGCTGCCGTCTACAGTCTAATGAACATTGGAATGTGCAATAATAAAAACATTGGCAGTAACATCAACTCCAACGTCTGCAAACACAACATGAACGGATGCGATAACAGTCGTGCTGGTGCTGCACCCGGTTCTCCAGTTAAAGTCAACCTGAATGAAGTCAAAGTTACTGGGGAACCTCTCAAGTTCTGGCATGCTCATTAGACATCACTGCTAATTTATTCCTTGTTACATCGATTACATCTTGACTGGTTAGATAAGCCAAGTCTTAGCATTAAAGTTATGCACACATCAAACGCATTTAAGCAATCTTAGTAGAACGTGTTCCCACTACCATAGAAACTAAGTTCAAATGCAAATCATCCTATATATTACTTGTATTAGTGTATATTCATTAAGTTCTAGGGATGAATCCTTTCAGTGAAAGATATGAAGTTACTCCCTTTTTCTTATATCAATGTCTTTAAATAGAATTAAACCTTTCAGATATTTACACTTACTCACAAATAGCTTCATTACCGCTGATAATTACAAATTTCTCAAAGGTTGAGAGATAGTAAACAGGTATTGATACCTGTCTCTTCCATCACTGAAATCAGTTCGCTTATTTTGATGTTTTTATTTTTACACTCATTTATTTTGATGTTTAGACATAAACATGTAATGGAAACATGTAATGATGTATGCAATTCACACACAACCTAGTTCTTTCTTCTTTAAAAAACAAAACAACCAAACACTGAAGTTATACATATGATTGTGAAATGAATTCTAGTGACATTTATTACGATGGCTCATTTTGAGGTCCTAACTTTTTTTTGCTTGCGCTTTATTAAAAGTTCTTGTTGTTTGTCAGATTGAGTTTTTGATGGGCGTAACATCACTTGCGTGTTATTATTAACGTTACATACACTTTGATTGCATTTTGAATCAATCCTATTGTGATTTTCTAAGGCCTATTCCAAACTTGTAAAGTTTGGGACCTTCTTTGAAAGTTTTGTGATAAATTCAAAATTTTTACCGTTACAATTTAAAAATAAATGCATTTTTAAAAGTATTTTTATCCTTTATAATGCTGAATTCAAATGGCAAAAAAATGTACATGTCCATTGATGTTAATTTTGTTATTAATCAACATAAGATCTAAAATGTTCTTTTGTTTTGGCGCTTTTCTTCACAAATGGCAATTTGTAAAGTCGGTTTTTCAAATGGCTATCTAACATTTCATGAACACTTTTTTTTAGATCTCTTGTTTCATGGTAAGAATGATGCGAAGTGGATTTTGAAAGCTATTAGTATGCTGAATCAATGCATATAGATCACAAGACTTCATGATGTTCACCAGATTGTTGTACCTTTTCTTAAGCTATTTTAAAACAAACTAGTAAACTAAGGGTATTTTCGATACATTTTTAAATTTTTAGTTTTTTCACCGTATTGACTGTTATACATGATTTCTGAAAATTAATGCCCTGCAGGACGTCTTGCAGTTTCTCAATGAAACTGACAGTTTTTTGTTCATAGGAAATTCAGATGAATATGCAGTGGAACCCTTGAAGTAAGACTCTAAGAGTAAGGCCTTGAACATTTTTTGTGAAATACTGTAGGTCTTCTAAGAGGGGGGTCTTAGTTCAGGGGTTAAATTACTATACTCATAAGCGGATGTCCTCAAACTTAAAGTCTTATAAGAGGGGAGGTCTTTATTTAGGGGGGGGGGCTTAATTGAGGGGTTCAACTGTATATCTTCTTACCATCTGCAACTTAATGGATTATTGAAAGAATTTTATGCGTGTACATCTACATCATTCATAATGATCTTTTCCAGAGAATTTTTTTTGGTACTGAGATCACACAGGTCAAGCCAATGTCATCAAGGATAGGATGTTGATTTTGACAATGACAGGCATAAAATATATGGTACTGAGGGAAGAGTCTTTGGGGGAAGGCTCTTAAACTTCTTAGGCCTTAGGTGGAATGCAAGCATTTCTTCGGTTTTGTTCTTTTAAATATTTTTTGAAATGAGAAAAACATAGTTTTATTAATACACAGCTCGGATGAGAATTGCAAAGTTAAAAGTAATAGAAAAAGGACTTTGAAGCTGAATCAACCTATAGAAACCATTTGGTTATAGGCATCCAGCTTTGTCAGCATGATCACTGGTTACATCACAATGATGAGATCTACATTCACTTGATTTTGAAATGTACTTACATTTATACCATTTTTTTTTTGTATATATATATATTTTTTCTTAAAGTGATGTAAAAGATCTTGATAATCTTAGAATGCTTTGTTGTTAAAACAATGCCCTATCAATGGGTAGGCTTTTTTTTTTTCAAGTGAAAAAAAACTTCTGTTTGTCTTTTTTTTGTATTTTACATTTTTTCTCATAACTCGGTAATATTTCATCCTTGTGACGTTCTCAATTTTTAACCACTTTTATAGAAAATCATATTAAACTCATCTTTTGTATTTTCCCTACTTATTAGCTGCCTGTCACCTTTTGATAATTACTAAATTTATCTTGTACAAAAACATCTTTTAATTAAATATTAATAAACACATTTATATTGATAAGGGCAATCTCATTTAATTGAAAAAGTTTAAGTCATCGTTCATTAGATATTGAATTAACATATGACTTATATACATCTATTTTGTAATGACTAAAACTTTATAAACAATAAAATTGTGCTTTTTAATATTATTCAATGGAATATAGTCACACAACAGGAGTCTTACTGACTTTGATAAATGTTTGCAGTCATGTTTTAACATGTAATAACATCATAACAGCTGTGTTAGAAATGACATGTCTTTTTTTTTTTTTTTTGAGTTTTGGTTGAAACTACATACATGTACTATTAATTATTTTTCTTTTACATTACATGCATTTTTATACCTTCTTTTGTTAGGTGTAGACACATAACTTTTTTTAAATTAGTTTTTAGAAAGTTTCAGTTATCAACACTTGTAATTTAAATCCCCTCTCATGTTGAATGAAAGTGATTCTACTATTGTTTATCCTTTTTATAAATTTTTCTTTAAAAACCCACAAAATTATGTCATTCATGTTACTGTAAAAAAAAAACAATTATGTACTTCTAAATGCCATTGAATGAAATTCCACAACCCAATGTTTTGAATAATTTTGTAAGCCATGATTAACGTCTTTCATGAGATCTAAAACAATAAACTGATCATTACATTTTTCATCTTTTTTTACTGTAATTGTTTTCCAATTGTTGCGATCTATTCTACTCCGTTTACGTAGTAAATTTGTGGTTTGTTTTCTGATTTCATTAGTACATGTATGTGTATTCCAGTAAAGTTGAAATTTAAATGTGTACCGTACTCTCCTATAAAAGTTGCTCTTGAGTTTCATGTCAATTCCTTGTGGCAGTACCGTTTTCCCCTCTTTTCTTTCTTTCTGCTTTGTTTTTGTTCCTTTGTTGCTCAAGTTCAGAACTTAACAAATCACTTGATAGTTGATTGTGGGGTGATTTTTCTATTCATATTCAAGTAATGGGCCCCCTTGTAAGAATCCAATTCAATTGAAATCAAAACAGGTGGTTAAAATATACGTGAACAGTTACGTGCAACTAAGTCTTATTGTTGTAAGCAAACAGGCAACCATATTTCTATTTTCTAAGCAAATGCTATACAATGTAAAGTTTTGAAACCCTCAATAAAAATTTGCTGTCTTTTGACACACCGATTTTATTTTTCAGAAAAACTATCATATAAACAAATTCAATAAAGTTCATCTAGAATTGATGTATAGATTAAAATACTACAGTATAATAATAAATATTATAATAAACACATTCAATAAAATTCATATAAATGTACATGTAGAATTAATGTATAGACCACAAGACGATAATAAATAAACGCATAGAATACAATTCCTATAAAATTGACATATAGAACACGAGACTATAAAATATACATTTACAAACGAATTTGATACAATTCATATAGAACTGGTGTATAGACCAAAAGACTATAATATTATATAAACGAACGCATTCAATAGAATTAATGTAGACCACAAGACTATAATATATAAACGCATTCAATACAATTCATATAGAATTAATGTATAGACCACAAGATTATACAAACGCGTTTTATAGAATTCATATAGAATTTATGTTATAGACTGAATATTAGAATTTATATATTTGTGTTTAATGGTCTCGGGGTTTTTAAAAATATTTTATTTGTTTTTTTAATTAAGTCATTTTGAAGGATGACTCATACACGCTGGAGATAGTGAAAGTCCGAGGACGTGTCTACAGGCGTTTTTTTTTCGATCTGTCTGAGGTGTTTGGTTAGGCATGTTCACACAGACTAATGGGCATGTTGCAATGCATGATAAGACTCAAGAAGAAGGATCAGCTACTGAAGATATGTCACTGAAAGTGAAAGCGAGCGAGCCAGAAAAGACCTTGGGACTATGATTAGGTTGTAAACAAGGGCATTTCCCCCATATTATTTGCTGTAATGAAAGCATTTACATCTTTTTTTTTTTTTAAATTTCAACAAGAACAAGGGTCAGCGGCTTTGTACATGGATCTAGGTCAAAAGTTAAAATTAGAATCTTAGCCTAACGCACTGATAAATTCTGATAAGCTTAACCTTCTTCCAATGTGTTACTTAGTATGATGACATTGATAGGGCGGCCTCGTGTAGCCCTTGCATCAGCCGGCAGGTGACTAAAGTTCCGCAGTACCTGGTGGTCTTTCATCATCGTTGAGGTCAATGGCATGGGTGACAATACGTGTACCTGTACATGTACATGTATAATACAGATAATGTGGGTCGCTGGAGTACAAACAGAAACTATCTACCATTTTGCACTTAATTACATCTCTGTTAGACTTTCTGGTCTAGTCGGGTACGCCAGGCATGATCAGCTCACCTACTTTTATCTCCAGTCTGTGATAAAAGCTCAAATGAGCAAGATCAGTAGAACACTCATGCACCAGACTGTTTGCAATTTTGGTAGTTTGGCCTGTGTACTTCGATGACCTTATTTGATTGCAAACAGAAAGAGGCTGATAACAAGGCTGCCCTGGAATGCTGTCAAGGGCCGAAGGGATGAAGGGTCGCCGTTGCTAGAGCAGGTTACATGGAGTACAAGTACATCGAAACTGCCACAACGTTCAGCTTAAAAATTAAAATCGTTTATCAGTTGCGCATTGTTCCAGGTCATGGTCAAACCATAGGCCCATCATGCGCTTGCTTTCTGTGAATGGTTGGACTAATTAACCCACACTACAGCAGATTGTGTGACGTTTGAACAGAGTTCACACCTTCACATTAATTTTTAGTCCCAAGGCACAAATTGGTTGATAATTAGACTATCAGTATTGCCTCTACCCACGGCCCCTAAACCCCCATCTCCCCTCATCAATCAACCGGGTGTCTAATAATAGTAATAGATGATAGACTTAGTAGTATTGAGAAGAAAAATGCAAACGAAAAACAAAAATCTGCGTTTATTTTTTTTTACTTTTACAGCAGCAGTGATGACACTATTGAAAGTTGAGTACAGGACTGTGTAATCTACACTCGGTGTAATTATAAACATAAGTTTACCCTTTCTGATTGTACAGAAAGGTCGTTTTATTAGTGTAGTGATAAAGAAATCGATCAGATGTGACACACTTTATTTAACCGTGACTTGAACCTTTATATGTCCTTGAAAACGTGAAAAAAATGTCCGTACATGTGTTTTGCGTTGTTTATTGAAATGAAACACGATGAGAGTAAGACAATCCAAGGACCAGAGGGGAAATGTTCGCAACTTTGGAGAACTAAAAACACACCCTTTTACTTCCCATCGCCGTGGTAATTGGCTTTTTTGTTGTCTTTTTTTTTTTTTTTTTGGGGGGGGGGAGTTGTTTTTTTTTTGTGCCTTTTTTAACATTGTTATTTTAAGGAAAAGTAGCGGGGAGAGGGGGTTTGGCGATCCGCTAACAATAGTTATCTTTTTGGTACAGTTGTTTTTCTGTCAACGCAAATAAAGCAGAGGTTAAAAAATGAACAAGGACTAAAGTTGTAACAAAAGTAGGCCTGAGATTATTTATAGTACAAAAACAGTAGGAGTAAAAGAAAGGTATTGCAAAGAAATAAACTGATAACAAATTCTGTATAAAGTATATTATCAGTGTTACTAAATTAAATAACAGTTATCGTTTAAGCAAAGGCGTGAAAACTGAGAATTCATACGTTTGCGCTAGGTTTGAAAAATTGACTGGTTGTGCAATCGTGAAAGATTTGAAACATTGAGGAGTTGTGCAATTGTGCTAGGTTTAAAAAACTGTGACGAGTGGTGCAATGTGTTAAGTATAAAATTGTATGGATGTGTACGGTATAAAAATTAAAAGAATGGGTGTGACTGTGCTAGTATGGGAAAGTGTAAGGATGGGTGTGATTGTGCCATGCATAGAATCTCTCTCCGTGTCTCTCTGACTATCTGTCTGTCTGTCTCTCTCTATCTCTCTCTCTCTCTTTTTCAGCCTCTGCATTGGTCGTCAACGATCCGCCTTTACTTGGACTTGTCCTGTGCCTCTTTGTCTGTTTGTGACCATGACACCCCCATTTTCTTTGCATCTGATTCTACTTCCTTGCGCCACGTAGCCTTGGACCTTGCCCAACCCCCTTGCCTCATATGGGTTCTGTCTTCGCGCCATTGTAGTTATCTTGTTGTTTAGTCTTTCCAGAGCATGTCTAATCTATCGCGATTTCTTATGTCTTATAGCTGTCTCTACACTCTCCATGTTTGCCCTATCCAGGCGAACTTGATTGTTGACGAGGTCATACTATCTCAGCCTTAGAAATTATCAACGAAGTGACCCATATATAATATAAACAATCGGAACTTTTACATTACAAATAAAGTTAGCCTGTATGACCCTTCGCGATACATAAGAATGGAATTTGCATTTGATTGGAAGAATCTTAGTTTTGTTTTTGTCCTCAGTACGTTCTATTTAATGTATTTTGCAGCATTATTAAAGCAGTTCTTGTTTTTTTTTTTGGACCCCTGCTTGTTGATTATGCTGTCTAGATAGGTTAAAGAGCTGGCATCTGTCAGTGGTGATGCTTGGTGTGATTATCCTAGGTACAAAAGTTTTTAGCATGTATAGGCCTATGTATTATTATACTAGGTATAAAAACTTTTAGCATCTATGGGTGTAACTATTCTATGTACATAAACTTTTAGCATATATGGGTATGATAATATTGAGTGTAAAAACTTTTAACATGTATTGTCTGGTTATACAATGTATAAACACTGTACGCATATGGGTATGATTATGCTAGGTATAACAACTTTTGGCATGTATGTGTATGATTATACTATGGTAAAAACTTATAGAATGAATGGGTGTGATTGTGTTCTGCAGTTGTGGTGTGGAAATCGTTTTCGGTTTCGTTCTAAAAGCTGTGTTACAAACATGAATCAAAACATTGAACATGCAGAAACATGTACACTGTATCGAATCATCTCTACCTGTCTGTTCTGTCAGCCTATATGTCTGATTTTCTCTCTCTCTCTCTCTCTCTCTCTCTCTCTCTCTCTCTCCCCCCTCTCTCTCTCCCTCTGTGTTGTGTCTCTGTCTCTGCCTCTCTCTCCCTCTGTGCCTGTGTCTGTGTCTGCCTCTGTCTGTCTGTCTCTATCTCTTTCCCTGCCTCTCTCTCTGTGCCTCTGTGTCTAGTCTGCCTGACTGTTTGTCTCTCTCTCTCTCTCTCTC
>BMAT01013462.1:200410-213209 GCA_019649035.1 Elysia marginata | reverse complement strand
GAGAGAGAAAGAGAGAGAGAAAGAGAGAGAGAGAAAGAGAGAGAGAGGTAATGGTGTAAAAAAGCAAAAGAGCAAGGGACAGGCAATAGCGAACACGGGTGCCATGCGATAACAAGAAAATCGGAGGCCAATAAATTAAAACAACGGAGAAAACAAAATTGAAATTTGTTAGAAACTTCTAAAATAGTAATAAGAAATAAAGAATGGAAACCGATTTTCAACACAAGAGATGTGTATGACAATAGAGGAACAAGGACGTTCGGAAGAAAAAGGTGAAAGAGACAGCGCACAAGAGAAAACGAGGGAGGAAGAGAAAGGAAATGAGAAACATAAAGAAAGTAAGAGGATCAGAATAAAAATATTTTACACATTTTTGTACATTCAAATGCAAAATGACGTCATTAAAAAGGAGATCTAAACGCCAATTTAAACCTAACAAAAAAGATAGACAGAGCGCGTTGCAAAAGACAGACTAACAGATGTAATAAAAGCAGTGCTTATGATAGGGTAGTTCGAAATTTCGAAAATCTAGAAACAAAATAAGCGGGATAGGCTCATGGGATAGAGCAATAACTGCAGAGAATAGCCAGCAAAATCTAGACACACATGTCAAATCGTAATGATAAATCGAAAAAAAAAACTAAATAGCAACGAAGCTTTATAACAGTACCACATAAATAGGCGCAACATTGCGTTAGTAAAAAATGAAGGTTGATTGATAGCAAGGATTTTTGCTTTCATACTATGAAAGACAGTGATGCCGAAAAAGAGTGAGAGAGAGAAGTACAGAGAGAGAGAAAAGTAATGAAAGAGAGAAAGAGACAGAGAGACAGAGATAGAGGGAGAGAGAGACTGACTGAGAGAGAGACCGGATTATACATAGACAAACTAGACATACAAAAGAATAGGCAAGAAACTGTAAGACAATTGAGAAAGAACAGCGATAGTGAGGTTTCGATCGGGTTTTTCCAGGCGAAAGAAACGGGCAGCAAAATTAAGACCTGGAACAGACAATATCACCCGAGGCAATTCAAGACAGACAATTATTTATCGATAAAGGCCGATATAAAAATATAAAGCGCCCATGCAAATGTAGATTAGACATAGGGAACTCGACTATTTTCTAAATGTTTCTGCCTTTTTTTTAGCAATCTCACCCAATTTTTTTACCTTTTTCTTTTTTGGTTTGTTAGGAATGAATAAAGTGTGATATGGTTTATATATAAGCAATGATGATGATAACAATAAAAGTTTGCAGTAGAACAACAAAAAAATCAATCCACAGTTTAGCAAAAGTTTGATCGATGAAAAGGTTCCAATTATATTATTGTTCTTTTTGTAGTAACAGTGAGTAAAAACTTACAATAATTACGAAGAAAGTGTATAGAATGTTATGACTTTAAAAACTGTGCAAGTATCATTTAACCGCTTCATGGCATGATTCTTGATCTCTGATGCAGCCAAGACGAAAACCAATAGTTTCGAAGGGGTCGCATTTTTTTAAACCGACAGCCTCCAATATTTGTAACAAGTTCTCTAAAAAGGTTTGTTCTACCTCCCTAATATTTGCTTAGAGAGCCAGGAATTCTTTTTTGCGTTACTAAAAATATAATAATAATAATAATAATAATAATTATAATAAGAATTATTATTATTATTATTATGATAATAATAATAATAATAATAATAATAATAATAATAATAATAATAATAATAATAATGAAGAAGAACATTTATATAGCGCTTTTACAAAAAGCTCAAAGCGCATTAGACAACAATGACATTGACATCTATTCTATACACATTCTCACAAAAAAAAATAAAGTTAGTACAGATACATTTAGAATAGGTGCGTTTTTAACGCAGACTTGAACTTCTGAGAGTCCTTTATCTGTCGAATGGGCAGAGGAAGCGAGTTCCAAACGTGAGGAGCTGGATATGAAAACGATTTTTCTCCATAGGTATATAACCACCTTTTCACGAAATTCAAGCTTCTCAAAAAAAAAAAAAAAGAATCTGCGTCCACTAACAGTTCCGCCACGAAATTTTATTTTAACTTCATTAGGTTTAATAAGTACACCCACTGCTCATTGTTGATATAATCAGAACTACATTATAGTAAGTATTCGTATCACATGCAGACTTCCGCTGGCCTATTCAGATCTGTAGAGTCAGCCCTACTGAGTTCTCCGGGAACGCTGGTAATTAACTCAGCCTCCATCTAGCCCTACGTAGATCAATAGACCACATAATTACGCTGTCTTAGCGTCTCGCTGTTGACGAGACACCGTAAGACAGGTCTTTATGCACCCGTGGTCTTCACAAAGGCCAACCTCGTCGTGGCTCGTACGTTAATAAAATTGAGCCGACTTGCTCACGTATAGAGTTCAAAGTGACTCCAAGGTCGATCGGGGAGAAAGTTTTCGAAAATCAAAATCAAATACGTTTACTCCAAGAGTATAATTATCCATATCCAAAACCGATGCTCTAGATATGAAATATTAACCTTTTCTAAATTAAAGTATAGTTTTACCACACGCAATTCATAATTTTACTTTACTAGATATTGAAACATATATCCGAATCTGACCTTTATTTAGCTTAACTTTGGCTAACATGCCCGTCACGGTATAAACGTATATGGCTGATGACCCTGAGATAAAATTTAAACAGGTTTTAAGTTAGCATAATTATTATACTTTTACCCACGAAATAAAAAAGTAAATACTGTAGTCAATTATAAAAATGATGCAAGAGTATTAGGTTACAATAAATATTTGGTTAAGTTTAATCATTAATTATAAAACCCCGCCCGTTTTAAACTATTAATGATTAAAACATAAAGTAGTCCAATGGAATTACAGCCTTTTTTATGTTTTCAAACAATCAGAAAGGAAGGGTCAATTTTTGCTCTCTTTCTTCCGCCTACCATTTTTTCAAGTAAGTAGGCAAAAGAACAAACATAAAATAGATTCGCCTACTTCGTTCATTGAATTTTGTAGAATTTAGTTTCGATTTCGATCATACATGTATTTTAGATTATGCGTAAAAAATTGGCTTACATTTAGAAATCTATTGAGATAATTTAGATTTAGAGCTTGATTAAGAAAATATTTTGATCTACAGTCTGTATTAACCACAGATCTAGCTTAGGTTTCGGACGCCATTTTTCATCCATTTTAGTCTCTTCGTGTATTGTTTTCTTCTGTTTTAGCCTTCATGCCTAAGCTTTGTGGGCCAAGTTTTCTTGAATCAGGAGATCTATGCCTGTCTCACACATTTCAGACATACCTAAACTCTGCCCGGGACAAACGAAAAGCAGTATCTGCAGTGTAAACCATATATGAGAGATACTGCATTTCGTTTGCCCACGGCAGAACTAACTGTCAAGCTTCAGAGACAGAATGAGCGCAACCCAACTCCACAGTCTTAAATCTTAAGAATTTTTACATCACATGGACATAACATGAAACTCACCAGAGAAGCGAATGAGCAAACAATCAGATCATATGAACAAGATTTATATCGATTTGATTGCTTAGTTGATTAATTATATATTTTTTCCTTATCAACTCTTGAAAATGTAGTTTTACAATTCAAATTCAATTCGTTCTGTAACTCTTACACGTATTTAAAGTCTAGACAACCCATTATGCTTGCCAGGAAGAGTGTTGAAGGAAAAAAAGTAAATTGACAGAGTGACAAGTTTACTCACAGGGTACGGACGTGAAAGACAGATGAAAATGTAGAGCCATAATACAGACTTTAAGCAGCAACGCGTGAGTATGACGCGAACGTCTGTGGGTCTATTTTTAGAAACTGGTTTCATTATTTTTATAGTTTCTCAATCTGCTTTCCCGATTTTCACGTACGCGTAGTGAGACACGGTGCGTGTGCTAAAGGTCTCTATTTATAGTAAAAAAACGTAAGTATGCAATGCTAAGGCAGCCGTATCATGCACACCAACACTCACATTTTGTGTCAATGATATGAAACGACATTAAACGGTGTAAAATAACTTTTAATGCAATTTCATCGATCCCCCCCGCCCCCCCCCCCCCCCCCCAAAAAAAAAAAAGAAAAAAAAAGACGAAATAATGGACTATTTCGCAGGTACTGCAATGAACAATTCTTGCGATGTTCACTTATTACCTTTCCTTAATGGCTCACTGAAGTAATGTTAAACCCTTAATGCCGCCTCTTGCTCCGGCCACCCCCTGAAAGTTTTTTTTTTTTTTTTTTTTTTTTTTCATTGTGGATAAAGCTCTATCTAGATAACTATCAATCGATCATTTGTGCCCATTGCTGCTCATTTGACGTAAGTCATTACTGCTTGATTTACAAAGAAAAAAAAACCTGTACTTTTAATACAATGGAGGTCGCCAAAAAATTATCTCCTGTGCAATCAATCTAATTGAGTTGGACATTGCGATTGTTTAATCATAAGGTGTTCGTATTTTCAACCATGCTTTTTATAATTGTACAAATCTATAATAGTTTCACACTATTTTTCATGAAGATGTTAAAGCTTTAAAAACTAAAATTGGAAAGAAAATGGGAAATATCAACTAAGTTTGTTTGTTTCCTGCGCATTTGAGCCAATCGTGAATCATCTAATTGGTATAACCTGATACTAGGCTGATTTATTAGTACCATTATTATTATTATTTTTATTATTATTATTATTACTACTATTATTACTTTTATTAAAAATGATATTGGTATCATAATCATTGTTATGTGACTATAATATCATGACAATGACTACATCTTATTGCTATTTACGGTTGATTTATATTTAGCATAAACTTTTATGAACACTTTTATCTTTATACCTAAATACTTTTAAATTATTGATATACATCTACATTTTTACTACGTAGGTCTAAGTTTGTCAAGCGTTTATGCAAAACACTTTCAGCTCCCATTAAGTAAAGGCGCCATAAAAATAAAAAAAAAATTATTGTTATGGCTAGTCAAAAAAAATAATAATAAGCCACTGCCACTGCGACTGGTATGAGTTACGATGCTGCTCCTGTTGCTGCTGCTGATGATAACAAAGATGTAGACCAAGTTGATGGTGATGTTAAATGTGATTATGGTGATGATTAGGAGAAGGGGGAAGAGGATGTTGATTGTGTTAATGAAAAGAGGATGATGATGAGGTGGAGATGGTGTAACTGTTGGTGATGGTTATAATGATGATGATGATAATGATGAGGATAGCGTTGATGCCAGTGTTGAAGATAGTGATGATGATGGGGGTTTGCTGATACACCCGAATAGTCAAAAAACATTATAAAATGAGAATTATAAATAGAGACTTCAGTTTATGCAAGAGCATTAGAAGATCAGTAGCTAATGGCACAGTTGGATTTCATAACATACAGTAATGAGTTAATTTGAAGAGTGGGAAATCCCTTACATATTTATGAAAATGGAGGCGATTTAGAACTTCTATACGTTGATCAAACAAAAAAAAAATCAAGTGCGCATAGAGTATTACTACTCAGTCTTTTTTAAAGTATCTTTTTAAAACAATACAACCATATAAAAGGCTTATTTTGGTATTAACTTTAGCTTTAGAATGTATAACCTATTGTCTCTTGTAAGTGATAAAAATTGTATTTAGAGGATAGTATCGATTCTGCATATGCTTGTTGTTAAAACATTTCAATTATAGTATATCATTTTATTGAATATCATACATTGTGCTCTATGAGTCATTGACTTAGTTGTTCAAAATACAGGAATTTTATTTACTTTCATTGACTGACAGTCAACTAGTGAGAGAGGAGCGCCTTGTCTACAATCTTTGAATTCTATATTGTCAGTCAACGCCACACACACACACTGCTATAATTTCATAAATCATAGCTTGTTTTGATATAGGTGTCAATCACGTAAAACATACTTTTACATTGAAATGTTATTATTTTGTTACACTCCTTGCGATCTATGCTATTGTCCCGATACACAGCTCCGTTTTTTTAAGGAATGTTGACATACAGTAATTGTTTTCTGAGGTGACAACTTCATACAAAAATGGGTCATTACGCCTTTCAGAACCACGATGACAATAGACGTCGAATATCATAGGTGTAACAGACTGAAGTCAACAGTTGAACTATTATATGACCGTTTGTCGCTTTGGCAGATACTCTTGAGATATCAGCTTTGTAAGCTTTATTTAAAAAAAAAAACTTTTTAGCAGATGTATTAATAATTAAACTGTTATACGATCATTCATTTCTTGGAAAATAAAACATGTATGTAATGATCCTTTCAGGATCTGTATTTAACGTTAAATTGCCCACTTCAATTTTTACCTAAATTTACTCATACACATGAAGATAACTTAAGAATAAGAAGTTTCGCACTCGACCACTGTCAATAACGCGGCCTTCCTTTCCCTGTATTACAAATCATGTGAGCATTAAATAGAATTCAATTGGAGGATCACGGAAATAAAATAGTTGGCAGATATTAATAAAGTCAGAATGCTTGACGAAGTGGATTATTGAGCATTGAAAATACTCCAACTTCATGCGATGTAGATGAGATTTTTGTTTTGTTATAGAGCTATTCGTTGTGAACTTTTGTGGGCATGTAATATAACCAGCTCTTGAGAAAGCAATATTGTCGCGGTTGGGAATGGGGGAGGGGATGGGTGGGTTGGAGTGATCATTGAATTTTACTTTGAGGATACCAATAAAAAGTTGCGAGAAATCAATATTACATATAAAAGATCAAAGTAGTTATGCAAGTGTTACGACTGTATTATTATTATTATTAGGTCGTGCATTTTTCTATTAACTGCGACTTTTTATGACGTAGAAATCTAATCTTTTTATATCTCTGCCAGCTTTTAATTTAGCACTAAATTTAACAATAAAAGAAATTCCTATCAAACAAGGCTTAACAATATTTCTCAATGTTCTTAAACTATTCACCTGATCTATTGATGAATTTTTTAGAAACTTTTTTTTTATAATTTAAAGAAAAAATGTTGAATTGAGTACATATACATAACCACGGGTTTAGTTCTTTAATTGAGTGTGTTCACATTGCAAACATATTGCGTTTGGTAATCCAAATGGCGGAAAATACCAGAGGTTAGAGTGCAGCTCTTTGTGCTGTGGATAAATGTAATAGTGCCTGTGACAAAAGGTCGTGTGGCCTGTTGGAAGGGATGTCATGTCAGGCTTTGAGGCTAAATTAAACATTTCAGAAAAAAACTATGTCGAATTATCTTGCTTAAAATAAGTATATGTAATGGGCTGACAGCAACATATTGAACACAAATGATATTTACAGTACAAAATATTGAGAGCTCAAAACCGATTATGTCGCGAGGGTTTCTGACATATAAAAAGTTACACTTTTTGAGTCACAGGTGATTCTGAAATGAATTTTTAAAAAATTAGGATCTGTGTACTGATGACGCAAGTCTAGAGAGTATCTGTAATACATTAGTTTTAACATCAATAAATCCATTACTTTCTGCTAGTAGAACTATGAGAATTAAATGGGACCTTTTCAAAATTAATATGAAATGTTCAGAGAGTAAAACATTGCTGCACCAAAAGTTGTTTTTTACGCAAAATGACCTTTTGCCACAGCGACAAGAATCAATGTGTCTTTGTGTCGTGAAATGGATACATAGTACACACAGTAACAGTCTAACTTACGGCGCGTGCGGCATATTGATAGCCAGGCGCAATATTTCCGTGATCTGCCTAGCATAATTAAAAGAGAACAGTTTGTATTTCACAAAATCAACTGTTCCTAATTCTTGTCGCTAAAGACTCGTTTTCTAAAATAAATTATAATTGATGCCTTGTCATCAATTTATAAAGGTTAAAAAAAAAAAGCTTTTTCTAATGTTTACTCTCAAAGATCGGTTTGTGTCAACAAAAGTTGCTTGTTATACAGCTCCAATACAGTGCTTTCCTAAACTTCCACATGTCTGTAAAAATGTTAACTAATTTATATGAAAAAGATACACAGGCTGCTAAATGTAAAAAAAAAATGATGATAGGTCACATGACAAATCTTCGTTTTCTGAAGTTTTGTGTCAAAAAAAAAAAACAAAAACAATTTTCTAAGCGGCGATAAGGCAGGTTGAAAATGATGCATCAGTTATGAGATTTTTTTTTCTAGCCCATGGTAGGATTATGAGCAACAAAGACAGAACAGGCAAATATAATAAATGGTCAGACAGGAAAGAAGGACAGAAATAAGCAAGAATTGTGTATGAAGTATGGAGTATGAGAATAAAAAGCTAGTAATGCCGAGGGACACAGAAATATAAATAAAATATAAATGAGTAGGTAGACAGATATGATATACAGATATTTTTTGGGTCTTGTTATGACTTTAAAGTTTCATTCGTTGTGCACTCGGTAGATAGGTAGATATGTGGATAGATAAATAATATAATTTAGATAGATAAAAACGTAAATAGATAGATGGGTAGATAAAAACTTTATTTACAGCATACGCTTTGAGTCTAGGGTTCATAGAATAAAAGACTAACGTCACTAATAAACTCTTTACTAACAAAATCACAACAATGCGGTAACTATGATTTTAGGAAAAGCACAGGGAAAAAAGCATACACCCATGGACTCAAAGATAAATAGAGACAAAGATCGATCGACATGAGACAAATGCACACTCAGACAGAGAATCTCCGAGATACACACGTTAATTAGACAAGAAGAAAAAGAAAGGAGGGAGGGGGGTGAGTCAGGTAGAAGAGATGAAGAGATGAGTAATTACATTAATGTCATGCACTCTTATCAGTTCAAGGACTTAAAAGGCTAATGAGAGCTGGCATCCTTACTGTCATAGATTAGTTACAGCTAATTCTACAGGGTCGTGATGACTATCATAATTTGATGTTGCGGGCATCATCATTCAATGCAGCCTAGTGTTTTAGTCGTAGAGACTTAGCTCTTGGGCAAAAAAGACCCGAGGTTCGATTCCTTGCTTAATGCGATGACGTTTAGCACTAAAGAAAAGAAATATGAGCCCGTGTTTTCCCCTTACGTAGGCATTGAATTGAGTACCCAGGTTTAGTCATTTTTAAAGCGGTATTAAGAATTTACATTCAGCGATGCACTGCCGCAGTAGTGCTACTCCTTTGTGTGTTATCAAGGTCAATGGTTTAACAATTTGCTCTCGAATAACCAAGAATTCCGCTAGTCTATGGGAATGTTTCAGTACTAACCTTTTTTGTGTGTAAAATTCAGAAGGTGGGTTCACCAGCGAATTCTTCTGTTGGCGAGGTAGTTTATTCAAATAACTTCAGCGCTAAATCTAGGCCCCAAAACTCACCACTGTACAAGGGGAACTACTCTAAAAGAATTTTCAAAAGTTTATGGAACAGTTCCCTTAATAATCTCTAATTGCTATGATAGGAGACTTGCTTAGTCTTACCTGTAATCCGGTTACGAGAGCATCCAATCACTGGGAACAGAAGCAGACGAAGCAACGGTTGTCAGGTTTAGCAGCGCCTTCAACTTCCCGCCGCAGCGCAACAGTGTCAGGCGGTAGCATCTGCGCATACTCATACTGAAAACAAGTATGGCTGAAAAGTCTGTACTTCCGGTTTCCTCAAGATGGGTTGAATTTTGTTTTTCTTGTCCGTCTTTGAATTTCTGACTTGGGCAAAACAGCCCGGAAAAGAAGCTAAGAGTGGGAATGAATAACTGGTGTACCTTCGGCAGAGACACACCAGGCCCATAAAAAAAAGTTTTCTTTTTATTTTGGTGACAAAAAATGGTAAGTCACGCTTCCTCAACGTCTGAATCTGGCTCGGACGTTCTTGAAATGAGTAATTCGTGTCTTGAATGATTATCACACAAATAGATACAGTCGGGTTGGAAGCCTATAATATGTTGAAATCCAGCAACAAGTTTCAAGTCTGTGTAACTGGTTCAGTCGTCTTTAAAGTCGGCAGAGGACGTACTTGGCATCCCAGTGTAAACGCTGTTTTGAAAACATGAAAAAAAAAGAAGAACTTAATGTTTTGTTGTTTTGAGGATATAACTTGTGGACTGATATCATGGCAGATGACGTCAAGTCAACACTTTTTAAAGAAACAGAGTAAGCTATCAAATCTCATTAAAACTGTTGATTATATACATGCTTAAAAACAAAAATGTTATTCAATTTTTAAATGTTACATTACGCATTATTACTCCACATTTTATATGAACAGCCCAATATGTAACAAAAAACCACAACACCTTAATCTCAAAAGTTTTTTTTTAGCATCGTTATTAAAGGGGGCGCCAGTACAGTAGGTCAATTTTTGGTCACATTATCGATGTGAAGTAGTTGATAAACATTTAGACCAGACATCGGAAACTTGATTTGACCTCAGTTTTGTATTTAAAAAACGCACTATAAACCATGACCACAGCTCCAATTTATTTTTTAAATTTTCGAACAAATACTGTTCTTTGGAATGTTGCAGCAGCTTGTATCTACTTTTAGCAACTTTTTAGCAACTTTTTTCCTATCTACTTTTTTATAAACCAAATGTTTTTATTCTTTCACCAATTCTTCCTCTTATAATATAACTGTCAACAAAAGGCTGTAGCGGAATTCGCAAAAACATTTGTTTTGGAGTTTTCCATAACCAAACCTAATATAGAATACAACACAGATTCCATTCTTACAATTATATGAACTGCTGCTAACAACATTTTTGCTAAAGAGTTTCTAGCAAACAAAAAAAGGCAAATTCTTCGAATTTGAAAAAGGTACTTTAACATCCAACATGGATGCTGTTACCTTAGCAATTAAATAAAGATATTTTTCAGCGAATTTAAAGATCGCCGATCTCATGGTGACTTTACTTTAGCTTTTTAGTTTTTATAGAAATGTCTTTATTGGCGCATCCCTACTTTTATCGAAAAGTAAAGTTACACTAAAATACATTCTTATACAAAGAAAATCGGTAGTTACAACTAACATACCTTGTTTCACTACACACAAAGACGGTTATGTCACACAATTATTGAAAGGAGAATTTTTTAATTCATATAAATATAAAAAAGCAGTTTCATTATAATATGCTTGTTAATTTATGACAACCATTTAAAATAAAAATTCGCAAATGAACAGTTACTATTTCCTGATTGCAGATTTTAAACTGGTGAGAACATATTTTTTAAGATATAAAACGTCTTCCTTTTTAGCTGAGTATCACATGGACACACTATAAATTATGAAAGAATTAGTGTGTCTCTGAGAGTATTCATCTAGCTTTTATTTTTTTATACTGCGTTGCAACAAATCTCGGCCTCTAGCTTTAGATATAGTCAAACTTTTAGGCTTTTTTCTGTTTTGTTGACTCTCATTCATGATCTGATGCTAGTTTAATCTCCTCGTTTCTGACAATTATCTAATCTGAAATCGTAACTCAGCAGTATATTAGAGGTTAAAGTTAAACACAAAACTCAAGTACTTTAAAACACACTAAACTTTACCCGTGCTAAGAGACTCCAAACTCCACAGTAATACGAGCGATAAATGCACCTATCTTAAGCCTCTATTCAGAATAAATAATTTATTATTATACAGCTGTTAGGTTACTCTATTTTTTTCCGAACATTGACATGGCATGTATGAATGTTATGACACATGAAAGTAGAACACGTTAAACGAAATACCTACTTCATTACATTCTCTAATAGCACGACGCGACTTATTAGCATCTATATAGAAGAATTAGTGTCTCTATTCGATTAAATGCACACCACACTCATCATGCCATCACACGTATAAAAAACAGATGAAAGGAAAGAATTGAATCGCAATCCGGATTCTGTAGCAATATCTATTAACCCACGCCGACCATTCAACATTAACGGTTTGGCAACGAATGTATAGTAGTTTGTGAGAGCGCCTCAATGCACACCGCTGCACAATCGATCAGCAGAATCAATCGCTATGGTTTATAGTGAGATAATTCATCATGGCTCCACAGACCACCCGGTTCTGTTGACAGCGTTTTCGTTTTTTAGCTTTTTTTTTGTCAATCATAATCTTATCTTCTTTGTAGCAAAATTCAGTGCCAAATACCGTACTGTTTTTTTTTATGATATGCATGTGATTATTCAAAGTGTAGATGGTTTTACGAAAGTGGAGTGTACTAATCAACTATACCAATAACCTGCGTTATTCTGGATCTATTTTTCACCTGATAAAAACTCCAGAAAAACCAAGTCCTAAAGGATGTAGCATACCAACGTTTATTCTTTTGTAATCAAAATATCCCTGTAAATATCAATTATTAAAGGAAAAAAAAAGAGATACAAAATGTCGAATTCATCGAGCAAAAAAAAAAACCACAAACAATTAAAAAAATGAAGAGCGGATTTCTAAAACTCGGGATTTGCACTTTTGTTGCAATCACAGTTACACATCTTACTTGGTTATAAATATCAAGACAAACGCGAGTATAGTGAGGTTTTAACCAAACAGATCTTAAAAAGTCTCTTTATGCAATGGTATAATATGTACAAGTATTTTATTAAAAAATCAAAATAGGAATAAATTAGTTCTTCTTTCTTTCTTTCCTGAGATAGTCTGAGTTTTGGCAAACCCCTTTTTGATTTGAAACAACGAACAATCTATTTTTAAGATAAAGAAATATAGAAATGAAATATACTATCCTAGTACATCGCGTCATTTTTATCGTGAACGGGTATTACCTTTTTTAACCTCTGAATGTAATAAATTCAATCGTATGATAAGAGTGAACTATTTCACACGCCCAAAA
>BMAT01013462.1:168891-181386 GCA_019649035.1 Elysia marginata | reverse complement strand
CCCCCCCCCGAAAAAATAAATAAAAAAAAAGATTTGCACATACAGACACAATCTGATATTCGCATCGCTTGGCAAAGAAATTGTTGTGCAAACAGTCTAGAAAGGATGGATATCGCATTTTTTTTCAAATAACAAGGTGTTGATTTAGTTTGAACAAGTTGAAGAAAAAAAAAACTGCATGAAATTATAACAGTTAATGCGAATTGTTCTTCTTTTGATTGAAACTTTAGAGATAACGACGAATGAAGCTACTTGTAAGAAGCAAATTTTTAAAATGCAAATGTCCAACCTCCGTCTCATTAAGATGGTCGCAGGGCACAATAGTTAAAAAAAGAGCCTAAGTCAGTAGTAAAACTCATAGAACTGATGAACTGATTTCTCATAGCGTGTTAAGTATTTCACTATAGCCTTACATTATTAAATGTACAAATATGTTTTAGTTAGGATAGAAGCTATGTCATCTGTAAATTAGAACAGCTACATAAACATTTGACTTACTCAACCGCTATTTTATTCGTAATTTGTTATTAGTCCTGTGCTGAACTTTTTACTGAGAATGACTTCTCGCGAAGGGACGCTACTATTACAGACTTTAAGCAGCAACACCCTCTTCTAAAATCGGTATGACCTATTTCCAGAAATACATTACTTAAACGGTCTTTTAAACAATACTAGTTTTCTATCAGGCCTTCAGGGCTGAAAACAAAATGTCTATTCTTAAGATATTAGAGTCTCTCAGAGTCATCTTCTATCAATTTAACTACATCACAGACCTTGATGTCTGATAGTATCCACTGGCCACATAGCATCACAATGATCAGCATTATCTTCTCAGACAGAGAAAATCCCATTGAAGTAATTAGCAAAGAGAGAAGTAATGTGACCCGAGGAAAAATTCTAATTATATGTGGCTTGGGAATTGCGAAACATCCAGCCCATGGAGATGTGAAGTTATCCTAAAAGTAGTAGGACGTAAAAGCTCAGGAAACCAAGCTGAATCCATGGCATTGTTAGGAGTACCATAAATTGAGTTTAATTATTATACCCTTCCAGGGCTTTTTCATTTGAAAGACCGGGCCCTATTTAGGGTGAACTCTGTGTATGTATGTTAGTTTGTTAGTTGAGGGTAGAGAAGGAAAGAAATATCGCTTTTATCAATCTTGCGTTTCTTGTTACTATTTTAAAAAAAAAGAAAAAAAGAAAAAAAATGAACCCAAAGACTTCGAAATTTTAGGTATAGAATAGAGCGGAGGGATCGACAAAAAGAGGGATCAGGAAAGGAAACAACTGCTCTAACTTAGAGCAGCTGGGTGGTGATCTATCCTTCCAAGAGGCCAAACACATAATCAAAACCCACATGAAACAAAAGGTAGTAAACTGAACATTCGCATCACAACAGATAAAATGGCTTACATCAGATAGATAGGCAGAGCCAGACATCTCTGTTCCGTCTCCAGACTGCCCACAACAGGCTGGAAGGCACACAAGTACAAAACAAATAAAGATTGGCCACACTGACCTAAGCTCGTGTGGTGAAGCTGCTAAAACCGTAGAACAATACAATACTGCCCAAACATAAGCAATGTTGAGCAGACCGATGTCTAGAGAAACCTTGAAGATCTAAAAAAAGCAACAGCTTCGTCAACCAGACGGGGGTCAATATTAGAACCGACATCGAGATCAGGAAGAAAAAGAGTAAGAATCGAACCGGGAACCACTTTCGTACCAGGCGTGAGGTAACACATTCAGATCACCAGCTTATTGACTTGTAATGTTTCATTATGTAATCACTCTTTTAACATTGTCATAATTATGTTTTTAAGATGGCTTTTGAAATCTCGTTTTTCCTTAAAGCGATCTTATTCTTGAGCCAGTAACGGCCTCAATCCAATATTATGAGATTAAAATTAATATATTAATATTAATATTAATATAACACAGCAAATCCTAGTTGTTTCAAACATCAGGCAAATATTGAACAAAATAATGTGAGGTTATCGTAATAAAAATTTTACTTCAACGCTTTGAGAAACGTCACGGTATATTAGATGCTGAATTACTAAAACATAGCCATAGAAATTTTGAACCTACATTGCTGAAAAAAGTTGCCGCTTACATTGCGGATTACAAACAAAAACGTGCTTTTGTTTATCACGACTTTTAAAGACTTTAAACAATTGGCTTTCGAAAATAGGCCGTTTTTCGTAAGATTGAAACAGCGAGACGGAAAAAGGTATGTTATTCAGTCTAAAACGTTCGACATAGGACCATTGTAGGTTATTAAAAATATCACTTTGATATCTATGTAAATAATATTTATTCTCTTAGACGTTAGTTTCAATGTTTAAATTTTTCTGCCAAAATTCATTTTGCATTCGCCAAAGACACAAACACCAAATAGAAGAAAAAGCCTCATATTAAAAATGATCTCTATATATATATATATAACAATAGTGCTATTTCAAGATTGGCCATAACGGAATGTACTTTTATACACAAAAAAATTATAGAACATTAACCCCGCCACAATCATTGCGATCCATTCATGCATTTATGAACAATTCAATTAGGCATTCAGTGCATGTACTAGAGCGATAAGGAATATCACTGACCTTTTAAAACTAATTAAGAAACACGGCAGGCTGAAGTAATCACTGCAAATAACAAATTATTATAAATTATAATGAAGGGACAAAAATATCAACTCCCTGTCCATTGGATATATTCCTGATCTTAAACTAGAGATTGGTTTAAGTGCACTCCTTTTTTCTAAATTCAATTCAATTCAATCCAATTCAAGTTTATTCATTCGATACAAAAAATTTATACATAAGTACATGTACTGAAAATAATTAATGCCCAGCACTTGTATTTAAATAAAGTATAGATTTCCATTTTAAAGGCTCTAGCAAAATAAAGGGGGGGGGGGTAACAGTTTTACTCAAATTTCGTTTTATTTGTAATTTTATAAATTTTCACTGTAATGAAACTCTACAGCGATTGTGATAAGGGTGTGGCGAATTAATGATCTGGCAGCCACCGCACTTATTCCGTTTGGAAACATAACACAAGGTTGGACAAAAGGGGATGAGCATTGCGGCGGGATGGGGTTAAGGAAAAAGGCGAGGTTTAAATCCTGATAGTTGCTTATTTGCAAACACGACTCTACATGAGAGTGAATACAACAGGGGTGGGGATGGGGGGGGAGATAGGGAAAAGGCGAGATTTAAGACCTGGTACTTTCCTATGACTCTGCATGAGAGTAAACACGATACTGATAACAATCGATATATGTTAGAAGCTTATGCGTATCGTCCGAGTTTTTTTAGGGTAATTAAATGTGACGGTAGAAATTTTTACAAGTCTGTTAACCGTGCAAGAATTGGGTTATATTGTGCGCAGAACAATTTGGGAAAGGGAATTTTTATTCACGTATATATGATTCTACTGACAGCAGGGCTTGAAAGAACGAAACTTATATCAGCTAATTTTTTTTGAGAAATTATCCGATGGATACTTTTTTCAAGCTTGGTTATAAACTTGTAGTAATGAGTTTTCTTTTCAAATAGTTTTGAATCAAGTAATTATACGTAGAAGTTCATAAAATTCGAGAAAGGTTGTGCGCACAAAATATAAAATAAATGTACAAAAAAGAAGAACAATGCACCATACACAAGTTATGTACAATAAACGAGTCAGCATAAAAGTAAGCAAGTCAATTTGTTTTAAAAGTAAGGTATATATTTAAGCTCTAAAAATATTGACAAAACAAGTAAGCTGTCGGCTTTACGCCTTCGTCAGACAAAAAAAAAATTAAAAAAAAAACGTGTAAGACACTTACATAAATATGGACAGGACTAACATCAGCATAAAATAGTATTCTAGTGACGGTCTTTGTAAGAAATTGGGCAAACTTAGAAAAAAAAAACTATTGAAAAATTTGGAGAAAAGATATTAAGTCGAATTTGAAATGAATGTAATTCTGACTTGCTAATTCCAGATACGTATGGTTTTTTAACTTATTGTATTCCTATTTTCAACTAATTCTCGTTCCTTTTTATTCTACCGCTATGCTCCTTTTTTCAACACGCTAACCCGCCACAATTTTTGTGATTGCACAGGCCCCTTCCACCCTAGTACCCCATCCCTTTTTTCTGGAAGTCTTTTCTGTAGATTTTTATCTAATTTTCAGATACTTTTTCCCCCTTACACCAACGTTTTATCTCTATATTTTTCTTTACTTTTATCATTATAGTATACCTCATATTGTTAAAATTAATATAAGTGTTTTTTTATGTTAAATACGTTTTTATTTATTTTGTCTGATGAAGGCGTGAAACCTATCGCTTACATGTTTCGTCTGTACTATTAGAGCTCGAATATTTACATTACTTAGTATACTTCAATTTAAGAAACAAAACGCAAAAAAATAAAAATAAAAATACCGTTCCGATGAAGTTAGACTGCCATTTGGTTTTGAGAAAAAACATTAATTTTTTATTGGTTGCCCTTTTCTTGAAGTGGGCAACCTTTACGGCGTCAAAGAGTCGACATAATAGGAAAGGATTGTTCAGAAAATAATGTCAAAGATGTTGAGATAACTGGACTGAGCAACTGGACATTTGGAAAGCCATAAATGCTAGAATAATTACTAAGCGTTGAAAAAGGCGTCATTCTTCTTCTTTTTTATTTTCTTGTATGGAGAAAAATGGGTTACCTTACATTTTTATGACTTTTCCTATTAATTTTTTCATAAAAACGTTAGCGCATATAATAGCGATGAAATATCTTTTTGAAAGGAATATAATTTTGTTTATGTTATTTTTTTGTTCATAAACTTTTTTAAATGGCAATTTAATTGACAATTTTTGATCAAAGCCTTTAACAAAATGTTGGCGCATTAAACTTTATAGGCAATGCCAATACGCATGTCTTTCCCAAAAGAGCATCTAAAGCAATTAGGACAAAATGAACTCCATCTGTTCGTCGCATTTAGATCTAAGCCTTTTGTTACAGTTTTTGGAGTTGGCATACGCTCAATAAACAATTTTAACTTTTAATGTCCAATGAACGAAATGTCTTCTATACTCCAAATGAATCTACAATTTTCATGTCGAGGTTATTATTTTTTTAATTGATTATATCCTCTGTTTACCAAGTTTTCAATCAAGAAAAGCTTATATATTATTCAAAGAGATTTGGATGGTTTCAAATTTCATGTTCTTTTCAGGTTAAAGCCCAGAAAAAATACCAACGCATTGAAATGTTAAAAGTGCCACATGCGAGCCATATTGACTGACTGATGGTGGGTCACGGCCGGTCTTTTAAGTATTTAATAATGTTACATTCTTTTGCTTCTCTTTTCAGCAATGTTGAAAAGCCCTTCAAAGTCTTTTTTTCAGCAATGTTCAAAAGCCCTTCAAAGTCTTTTTTTTTCAGCAATGTTCAAAAGCCCTTCAAAGTCTTGTTTTTCAGCAATGTTCAAAAGCCCTTCTAGGTCTTTTTTTCTTCTTTTTTCTGCAATATGTTCCCTGTGGTGAGCAAAAACTTAGACAGCTATCTTGTGGCTTCAGATTTCAATTCCTAAATGTATCTCAAGGTTTCTCATGACTTATTTTACTGTGTAGACAGGTCCGGGGAGATCCAACAGCCCTGCATGACTCATCATTTTTATAAGATTGAAAAGTGCTTCAATTATTTTAAACTCGGATTGCCGCTGTCTGTTCCCAGTTCACGATTTTACTGTATTATATTTAGTGTTTTCCGTCCACTTTTAAAGCCTTTAGCTCTTCAATTATCTCACCGTGGCGCACTCGGTCAAATATCTTGATTTAGTCAGATAAGCATAGGTTTACTTTTACTTATTTACAGAGAATTTCGGTTACAACTCGCAGGGTGTAGGCAGCGAAATCCTTTGGGTCTATATACCTCAACAAATCTTCATAATGCACTAAAACTTTACAATGTTGGCAGGCGGAGCTGCTTGATAATTTAATTACAAGTTATAAATAGCTTTATCTGTTATTAAGTTTGACACTTTTTTTTGTCAATACACATCTTAGTTATAATTTAATTTATAATATGATTATAAACTACCTGCCGGTTTCGTTTCCTTTAAAACAGATTAATTGAATATAATCAATTTACCTATCTTAAGAGAATATCAGGAAATTAAAAAAAATGAAAAAAATATCCTTGAACTATTAAACTCCCTTCTTTGAACCAACCTACCTCTGTTCAAACCAAGCAAGGGCGGCAATGGATGAAAGGGGGGTAACTAACTACTCGACTAATATCACCACCACAGCACTCTCCACTGAGATGCGGAACAATAGAATCTATTAACTTGCCTCCGTGGGCTCAAACATCAAAAAGAGATTTTCAACTCTCAGTCTTGGTGGTAATATGACCTGGACGTCATTTGTTGATATTAAGTTCTCATTTTTCAAAACTCCATATTTCGAAAGGACACGGGGTCATCCCACTTACCCATGACGACTCAAAGTAAGATAACGTTAATGAGTAGAGAAGTTTCCCCGGATTCCAGCAGAAGAAAAAAATATTATTTCCATAAAATTATTTTGTGAGAAATAGCGCTTTTAATATGAGAAACATTGCATTTGGATATCTAAAATCTAGTGCGGTTCTTTTGTGTCTCTCCCATTTATCCACGGTAATTGAAACAGGCTTGTCTTTACATGCAGTTTTCTCACCTTAATAATGCGATCAACGGGCACCCGGCTATAGTCTGTCAGTGACTTTCAAAAATGTGCTTCAAATGTTGCTCCTCTATTCAGAAAGTGGTAAAGTGTATATCGGAAAAGTTTTAGGAGCGTTAGGATATTTTACTGTAACAGGTGCTATATGAACACTTCCATTTACTTAGGGTGTTTTACTATATCAGGGGTTATACAAACACCTTCATTAATCTTTGCGCTACCCTTTCTAATGTATAATCTGTTCCTTTGTCCTTCAATAAGTTACCTCATCGAGTTTTCCGACTGTATGTAACATTATGATTTAAGTCATCTTCTCAATTCCATCCGATGAGGGCAGCGGCAAAACACAAAATATAGGTAAATGTGACAGATATCTATCTTTTTCTCTATCTATCTATCTATCAATCTATCTATCTATCTATATATCTATCTGTCTATCTATCTGTCTATCTATCTATCTTTCTATCGATCTATCATCTATCTATGCTTCTATCTATGTACCCATCTATCTATCCATCTATCCATTTATCTATCTATTAATCTCTCTATAGTGACACCTATCTATCTTTCTATCTATCTATCAAGCTTTGTGCTCTTCTCAAAGTCTACGATCCAATTTTTCTTTCCTCTTTAAAATACACTCTCTAGTGCTCCTGGATACAACAACATTGATGGGGTCTTAGTGACATTTACGCTCGCAATAAATCAAGAAGATTTTTTAAAAGTAAAAATGCCTATTAAGAACACCTTTGAAAATTTTACATCATCTAATGTCAGATAAAACATAATACCGGCTACCATTATGGCTTAAACTTCCTGGATCACAACTAGTTTCTATAGTAAATTTATATTTAAAAGTTCCTTTCTGCGGTTTTTTTCAAGCACGCAGAAAATTACTTCCTCTTTTGCTCCTAATCAGCTAATGCACAGAAAATTGTCATTATGAACTCATTAAGCTCAACACTAATAAGAATAGCTTGATGGATGATTTACAAAGGTTTCGTAAGGCCTAGATTATAATGACATAAATCGGTGCTAAGAGTCTCACGAGCAGCGAATAATGCGGGCGCTCGCTCTCTCTATCTCTCATACTGATAGGATTACGACTATGGAAAATCCCGTTCTTATTGCCCGTAGCTAATTATAGCATTATTTAAACCCGGATAATGGATTCAAATGTAATGACATTTACCCCTCATCTTGAGCTGATAATATTGACTCGGTGAAAGGAAAACTGAGACTATATGGGCTGTGTGGAATGTAAAAAGGTTAAAAAAAAAACAACTAATACATGTATGTAACAGTTGTTCTTGAAATTTGAAACTATTAAAAATGGAAAAAACCATCCACATATCGCTGATACACGTTTACAGTTACAGCGCATAGCCCTTAAACAAAAATACTTCACTTTATCTCCACCGTAAGATCATCAACAAAACATATCGTAATTTCAATGCGAACTAGCATAAATTATCCTCTTCAAATAAAAAGTAATTAATCATGGGCCGGCAACCTTTTCTTTTACTTCAATGTAAAAAAGTAACTTTCATTTTTTTACCCAAGTGGATGGTTTTCCTAGCTCTTCCTGACTACTAAGCTAGCTAGAAAGGTCAGCAGGAATTGGATACCATGATAGTTATATAAAATAACTCTTTGAGTTACTCACCTTTATTTCGCCGATGTAATCTCGTTGCTCAGTACGTTTGCCAATGGACGCCCTGAAACGATAAGAGGCTGTGACAGTTGGCTGTTACAATTATTTACTAGTAATCTAACTATTGTAGATCTGCCAATTATTTGAAAATGTAATTGCAAAATGGGTTATATATATATATACTTAGATTTTGTGTCAAAACAGCTTCTTTTCTTTTTGACTTTCAGTTAAATGTGACAAAATGCATTATATCCACAAAAACAGCATTAACAATAATACGGCAATCTCCCGCCTGCTCACAACAGAGACGGTATTATAACAACAGCAACAATAGTATTAACTGATGTCGAAAAAAGATAAGAAGATGGCGACAACAATTATGACATTGAACAGTATCAGAACAGCCACAATAAAAAAAAACAACAAAAGTAACACGAACAGAAAAAAAATCAAGATATTATACAACAACAGACAAAAATGATAACAATGCAAAAACAATAACATGAAAAGTAACACACCAAAACCGATGATAACTTTAACAATACAAAAAAGATAACAATATGACGTTATAAACAGCAGCAACAACAAACACACACAGAAATTTGTAAAAAACAAACAATAACAACAACAGCAACAGCAACAACAACAACATTCCTACACAGACCACAGCGCGACATGCGCGTGTAAGAGCTTAGTCTGACCGTGTCATTTTGTTTTTTTAGTTTTTCACTTCAGGAGATGTAGACTGGTAGATCTCGGGATTCTGGCCTGCTCGTCTCTCACTTAACGAAATTACCGCGGGCTGTTTACCACCCTTCCAACTCGTGGCGTTTTCTGGGTGTTGATATGAATAATTTAATGCTTATGGTAATGACTTGTACCTTTCTCTGGTTTCATGTACTTCTTTACGTTCTTTTCTTTCCGTTACGTCTACAGAACATTCCTATATATAATTTTTTTCCCTAGATTTGTTTTTCTTCCTCAAAGGTTTGTTCTTTTCTCTTAGTGTCATTTACGTCTGTCCCCCTTGCGTCGGGTTTTTTTTTCTTCGCGCATATCTGCCTGTCGGTTTTACTCTTACTCTTTGGAATCAGTCCTTGTTGCGTTTGTTTGGGTTCTTCAATACTCGTTTGAGTTGTACATTTCTGTCTGCCATTTTTCTGGTACTTGTTCTGTCTCTGATTCGGTCTTGATTTTTTTAATTATATTTATTTGTTAGTCATGACTCCAAATAATTCGTGTTTATTTTATTTATACTTATTTGGGTCTCATGACTCCAAAAGATTTATGTTTAATTTACTTATTTTTATTTGTATGGCGTGATTATTGATTTGTTTATTGTCTGAGCGTTTAATTACGTTGTTAGTATGAAAAAATGCTTCCTATTTCTCGTATTTTACATATCCACACTGTTTTATATACTGCGAATCATTCAAAGGGAAAAAAGGAGACGTGGAAACTGATAATTATTGTTTTTTTTTATTCTCTCCTTGAAAAAAAAACTATTCTAGTCGGGGAATTTTTAAGTCTCTACCCCCTCTCCTGTTGTTGATTCTCTATCTGTTTCTATGTTTCTCCGTTTTTCTGACATCTAATTTTTTTATTGATTTTACTGCTGATTGGCTTCATATTCGTAAAATTTTTTCTGCATAAATTTCTATGTCTATTATAGACTTATTTGCCCTTTATTTAACACTTCTGTGCACTTGTTAAATGTTTGTTTGCTTTTCTATCCCACTTAAGTAAATAAAGCAAGACGTATTCGCCTTTTAAAGTGGAAAAACAATGGTCATTTCGTGGAGTAAAAAAAAACAACATTATAGACTGTATGCCGTTTCATACAAATTTTCTTTAAAACTTTACTAATTTAATTTATACATCTCTACAAAATGACGAATAGTCCCATTTAAAATTTGCATCTTTTAGAGATGGTGCAAGACTTTTTATGGCCCTCATTAATAGCCAGACCCCCCAAAAAAAGATCTATAGTTTATATAAACTATACAATACGACAATAATTATCCAACAGAAACTAGAATACTCTTGGGAAAAAAAAACATTTTAAATAATCGCACTCAATCAAAAAAAATTGACAGGACGTCAAATATTATTTACTGTTTATATTTGTTTATTTGTTTGTATGTTTGTTTTCAATGTTTCTACCGCTGTAGTCTTAGAAAAAATTGAGGTTTTTTTTCATATTCAGGTTATGTTGACGACGAGGTAAAAATGTATAAAAATTTGAAAAAAAAGATAATGTAAAGATCATTTTATTTTAATAAAAATGGATTTTCTCTCAGCCACAAGCAGTATCCCCTTTTAAGCCAAATAAAATAAAGGATATACTTCGGTAAAGAAAAAAAATTATATACATAAAAACGTAAAAAAATCAGGTTTCGGAACATGAAAATTTAATTTTTGGACAGTTGAATCTGACGGTAAAATTATTTGCGAAAATCTGGTGAAACTAAAATTCAACTAGAGATCTCGTTTTGAATAAAAAAAAAATCTGTACTTTTAAAAACCCATCACAGCCATTACAAAAAAGTACGGGTATTTTAATGGGCTACGGTCTAGACAGCGCGGTCCCGGCGCAGGTAAAATTTCAAAAAGTAAAAGATGCATTTTTTAAAAAAGATTTAGTGCCTTTGTTCACGAGAAGGCTTGACGCGTTTTACGTGTACAGGATTTTGCAAGCAGGCTATTACCAACCAAATTTACCTTATGAACTCACCTATGAGCCGTAGCTTAGGTGCAACGATCTAGCACCCGAACAAAATTTTGAAGAGACCGAAATCACAGTGCCGATACTGCGATTACTTTGAGGAAACCACTGAACATCTCCTGAAGCTATGCATTAACCTAAACCGGGCATTAGAAGCACATATTCCAACCTACTCGACCTTGGTCATAGTTACACAACACCCTGTCTGTGTGTGCATCAATGGAACAGTTACAGAGGACCACTCTTTGATTTCGCCTCACATTTACTGCAAGAGAGTGAGCAACTTGTCACCTTGGGCTTAACAACTGCAACTATCCATTGCCAGAACATTTTTTTACATTAGAGCGAGACCAACTGATGAATACATAATTTGTGAAAACGCCAACCTGCCAACCAGTTCTCGAACCCCGGACCTCTAGGTCCAAATCCTAGAGTCTACAACAAGACTGAGAAAACACAGGCAAGATGAAGACGGAAACGTTTCTACCACTTCCTTGTTACTGAAATGTTTAGGTTCAAGAGAAAGCCTGAAAAATCAATAGTCACATGAACCTTCTAAAGACCCTGTTGCACTTGATTTCTTTTAAGATTTAAATTAAGGCTGGATGAAAGTCGTTTGGTAATTTAAGGCGGTCTGAAAATACTGTAAAACGAAGAAATATGTAATTTAAAAAAAAAGTGTAGAATGCGCCACTGTTAAAAAAATTGTCATTCCTTACTATGATTTCTTTAAACGCTTTAAGGCTTTTATTATACACAATATATAGGTATTATGAATACATATTTTGCCAACAAATCTAAAAAAAACTCTAATATACTGATAAATTTTAACATCTAACGTTTGAAAAAACCGTATTAATTTGATATCGGATTTAAATCGGATACGTGGTGATAGACCAACACGCGTAGAACAAAAAGAAAAAAAAACATTTCTGAAATTGTTTTGCAAAACCTTCCAAATTTTAACATGTGTTAATTATAGTTTTTATTTCTCACCGTTCTTAGAACGGGGCATTCAGCTAGTAATATATTAAAAAAAACCACTTAGCTGTAACCTTTTTCTCTGCCAATATTTTAAATCGTTTAAAACCATACATTTTTTCTGTAGGCCTACATGTACATATGATTATCATTCTAACTGAACTAGATTTAAACTGTCCTTACCAGTAATTAAACTAACAAAATGGCTATCTGTAGATAATTCAGTATATCTTCTGGCTCAGATTATGATTTTAATATCTCTACAACATGCCCTTTGCAATCAGCTCGACCGATTCCAAATGTCTCTCACTCTTCAGTGTAAATATCATTCCAAGTCTTTTGAACTAAAGAGTTAACATCGTTCTATCTCTCGAGGCATCTATTTATCAATCTGTATGTTTCTCAGCTGATCGTAT
>BMAT01013462.1:157572-167950 GCA_019649035.1 Elysia marginata | reverse complement strand
TGTGAAATCAGTCAATGATTTTTTTCTCATTCTCTTCGCGTTCTCGTTTAATCTTATTCTACTAGTAATAATGCTTTCCATAACGATGTTGTTTTCCATGTTGTTAAAGCTGTTAGTGTTGCTATTGTTTTTCTTCTTCTTGTTCTAGTTCTCGCTCTTCTTCTTCTTCGTCTTCTGGGTATCTTGATTCAAAGTCATGCAATTCTTATGATCTTCATTTTGACTGCTTGTCTTTAATTATGTTAAGATTCAAACACAAGCCCGCATAACTATGTAAGGTCCCGTGTAGGTAAGCTTCCAACAATATCTTTTGAATTATAGTTTTATTGAAAAAAAATCTTTGAAACCATGTTTAAATCTTCCAATTTCCATGACAGCTAGGTGTGTTAATTCGTGGGGTGAGTGATTCTATCTTACTTTCATTTCAGCTCATGATGTACATCAACTTTTTTTTTGTTTTCGGGTCGGACCATTCCCAGGCAGGGCGTCGGGATTTCCATCAATGCCAGGCTCAAGCCCTCTGTCCAGTCGGCAGGGTTTCTAATCTGTGCCAGAACCCATTCATCATGCCAGGCCGACTAAAGTTATGTTAGGATGTGGCGAGAAAAGCTAATACTCCGATACACGTCGTATAGACAGACCGGCCTATGGAGAAATTGGCTCTGGCTTCTGTCCGTGTCCGGCTCTCCTTTGATTTGAATTAGGTTTTGTTTACTATGAGATGGATCGGTACAGGTAAACTTGGCATAGGTAGGGGAGAGGAGTGTCCAGACATAATCGTATTGACGAGTGATTGAAAGAACTCGTTCTCTTTGGATTGGAAATAGACATGTAGTTAGGTCGATTTAGAGTACAGGAATATACAGAGATACAGACAGATAGATAAATATGATAAGAGAAGATGCACTTTATGGATCCATTTTTGGAAAGTTGGTATGAACATTCGCACTTAAATAAATGGTATATAGTTTGGTAACTATATTTCACACTCAAGTACAGGAACACGTTATATCAAACACGTTAGTTACGTATCACCCAGACTGTATGATAAACAAAGCACTTTTTTCGACAGAAGCAGGTTTCTCCTCTCTGTCTGTCTGTCTGTCTGTCTGTCTGTCTCTTTCAATCTCTTTCTCTCTCTCACTCTTTCTCTATCTCTTTCTCTTTCTCTCTCAATCTCTCTCACTCTCTCTCTATCTCTTTCTCTATCACTCTTTCTCGTAAATCTGCCTGATCTTCCTGAAATCTCATATGCATCCTGTTTATGGTGGCATGGATTATTTGCTATATTAAAATCTTTGGTTATGGGAAGTTTATTTTTTACAAGGTCGTATGAAAGTGGCAATTCCTCACCCATTATATTTCCAGCCTTTTTTTTCATGAATCTTTGATACTTTTTTGTCCCCTTATGTAATGTTACCAACAACTTATGCCAAATGTGATAACACTTTAGATGAGAACTTGATATGTACAATTTTAAAAATGATTTCTTTCATATAAAAGGACTTCATCATTTTAAGGGAAAAACAGTCTATTGTTCAATTTGTTGCAGAAAACATCAAGATGGTCATGCCACTTTAGTGTATTGTCAATTGTAAAACCCCAAAAAATACTTGTAAGGGCAGACGGTTTCAACGGACTCAAAATAACTTCAAGCTGGCGCAGGGTTCCTCGTTATTCTAAATTCAATAATTATCTCTTCTTTTTTTACATAGCATTTAATTTAACGAAATGTTTCTCAAACCAATCAACAAAACATTTGTTTTTATGAAAAATATAACAATCTCCAGAATCGCATAGTAAGTCTTGAGTGGTTCAAACATCAGCAAACCTAATAACTATTGTGTTATTTTTATGACTCCTGTCATTATTTGTATAAACTTTAGACAATGTTGGTGATGCAGCTGTACTTCTTTGAAACAACTCTGAAAACGTTTTTATTTAAAATTTACTTTCTTAATTCTAGAAACAATTTGGTGTCCTCTTATTGTTTTTTAAGTTATTAAGTTGTTGCCTTGAAGTTAATTCAACCTCACCAAGTGACGCATGTCTTATGGCATAAATATTTTCTTAGAAAGAAATGAAAATTGCAGTTTTAAAAGTTTGGGCTTAGCGGTCATTAGCAAAAATACTGACATTTCCAGGAATACGAATTAACTTTGGCAACATGATTTAATATGTAAAACTTTCAATACTTTTTAAGTTCTCTGGCAAACTGCTTTTTTGTAAAGTGATAATCACTCGCTTCGTTCAGTTTAAATAAAAAATCAAGGTAAAATTTACAATTTTTTAACTACCTTCTTCTAATACAATGTTTTTAAATTTTGTTTAAGTACTTTATACTTAACAATATGAAGCGTTAATTGTTAATGTAAAATTAAAGAACCAGCACCCATTACTTAAATGAAATGAGATCTTATCGATTTATTTCACACCCTTACGTAATTATTGAAATATTGCAAAGGTATGAATTTAGCAGTGGAGAGAAGTAGGCTTTTTAGTGGAAATGCGCGAAGTGTCTGCCTTTAGTATGATTCGAACCTTCGACTTATAGATGCTTCGGCACCCACCGCCTTGCCACTTAGAAACAAAGCTTAAACCATTGCGCAGTGGCTGCCTCCATTATTTATTCTGACACCCTTACGTAGTGCAGTAAAGTCTGCTTCGTCTTCTCTTTTTAATTTCTCACCTCCACATGAAGTGTTGATTAAGAAGTATTGACAGTAATGCATTTTCACGATCCTTGCAAAATCTCTCGCTAATCCTTTACCAAAAGCCCTTCATGTGAAAAGTTTTTTAGGCAAGGAACTCCCCACTAAATGGCCTTCTACTTCTCAGTTTTCCTTGCACTCAGCTACCACTGGTAAAAGAGGTCAGTCAAATACTTCGCGGATAATTAGACAAAATCCGAAACGCATTTTCCGCCTAGCCTATCTGTTATTAGCATTAACGTCAGGCATTAAGGACAAGCTTAAAAAGACAGACTAGCCTATCCTCGTGGTTTTATTTCATTAAATCCTTACTAAGTGAGTCTCTTTTTTTCGGAAATGTATAAATTGAAAAACATAAAGCCTTATATTATAACTCAAAACCATGTTTTAAAATGGACCCCAGCGTTTTCGTAAACAATCAGTTGTGCTTTTTCTTCTGGTTTACTGGTAAATATTTTGACAGTTTTTGGTAATTTTTGAACTATTTTGACGGATGGCTTTGAACTTATTATGGAGTACCTGGTTTTCTTTCAATGACTTTATTCGTGCAAGCCGTGTAAAACCTAATATAGTTTGACTTATTCAGATTTGGACTAAAATTTTAGAGTAGTTCTTCTAAGGTTTTTTAACGTGTAACAACATAATTTAGAAGGAAAAGCTTTTTTATATGATTTTTTTGTTTTGAAAAGACCTAGTCTTAAGACGTGTTTTTTTAATTTTGGGATGTGTGGGAGAAGGAGGGCGCTGGATATTTTTCAGTGGAAAACAAGTCAAAAGTGAGCATTTTTCTGTATCTTACCAAAGCTGAAGTAATTGACCGGTTTTTCTGTTATTTACATAAAATGTTAGTTGTTTGAATTTTTAACGTCCCAGTCAACTTCGATGTTATATCAAAGACGGCACTGGGGACAACTGAAATTGTCCTGCTACACTGCGATATAAGGAGCGCTTGCGTACACCCCACACAGTCACATTATTCTGACACCGGGCCGACCAGGCTTAACACTAAATCCACAACACCAGACACTGGGCGGATCAGCTGCTAATACCAATTTTAAAGTCCTTGGTTGAACTCGGCCGTGGATCGAACCATGCAACTCCCGATCTCCGAGCGCGTGTCTTACCGCTAGGCTACAGAGCCGTTCTTTTATTTACATACAAATATACGCACGTAAAAAGACGCAATGAGTAAAGCACAGACTTTTTTTAACAGTGGACCGATCAATCGGATCATTTAGCTCTTAACATAACTGTCCAAATTGTAAACAATGTTTGGAATAAGATCAAAAAGTGTGTAAAATGATATTGCATAGGACTGGCAAGGTAAGGACAATTGGTTACGGAAGCAAGAGCAGTTCTTGGAGAAATAAATATTTTGTCATAATATATTTACAAACACCCTCTCCTCGCGTCGCCGGAGGTATATTCCGTGCACACACAGAACAAACACGAAGTAAGAATATGTTTATAATATTACATTAGGTAATTTCAATAGTAACTTACAATATATTGATGCGGATGAGTCTGCTGCCACGAGACTTATCTGGTTTAAAGCCAGGGCCAAGCTAATCTGTGTCTTTAATATACAATGGCAAACTTTTGACGTGTTTTGTATGGCATATAATTCGAAGTTTAGTCCATACGGTTAAAGGAAGTCAAGAAAACCGTGTGAGTTAATACGTTTAATTTAATACGTTTCTATAATATAATTATCTAGGTTTTTTCAAAAGTTGTGTCAAATTTTGCTGAACTCAATGTCTTTTTCGACATTTATTACCACGATGCTTTTACGTATATATAATGTAACTATAGCTTATTATTTTGGATTTTCATTCTCTTAAACTTGCATATCTTTATGTAAAACAACAACGTTCTAAACTAGTCGTGAAACTAAATCAAAGTGGCGATATCTTTTTTCATGTGTGGACGGATTTTTCAGCAGCTAGCTACTCGATTCGGTCGCTAACTATTTTTATTTGTTTTTCTGAGCGGCGTTATTAACACACATTGGCCTGAGGTTTTTAGTGAATAGAGCAAAACATTGAATTAAAACCCCAATCAACATCCTTTCCCTGAGCCCTCGAAATCCTTCACCTAAAGGCACTGGTGCACTCGAAGTCGTCTAAATGTCCCATTTTGTTGCACCTCAAGAGCATAATTAGTTTAATACACGTTCTTAAGTGAGGTACTCGTTCACAGTAATTGTTCCACCCCCTGGTATCGATTACATCTTCACAGAAGTTTCACGGTTAGAGTTGCAATTAGCTAACTAACTTTCCTCAGTCATTGGGTTAAATGACTAAACGGTTTCTCTCATTACGGAAATGGGTAAAAAACCCAAGATAAAAAACAATATCAAAATCTCCTGATTGCTGAACGATATTAAATATTTGCCCCTCCAGCATTCCCATTAACGTTGCTGCTACCACAGGGGGGTGAGGATGGGGGGTGTCCTCAAAAAGCAACGACGGACAACAGTTAGTGTGGTTACCAGTTATTAGTTCTAATTAAGCCAAAAAAGTCAACAACAAATCGTTTTGTTTATCACGAAAAAAGTGGAGCTTTTCAGTGGACTGGTTTTCGCCCATCTAATATCGTAGTGCGATCTATATATGAGTATTCTATGGGCAATCAACGTTAAATTAACCAATGCACATTTCATGGACTTTGTGATAACATTAAAAAAAGGTTTTCTAGGGATATCTGCATACGAATGAGAAGATTGCTTAACGATGTCAAGAGAATTACACCAAACCTCACTTAAAAGCGCGAAAAACAGATAAGACAATTTATTGCATAAGAGGAAAGGCATAAAGCTAGAACTAGCAAATAATCAACCGAGTAAATGTACCCGTCTAATGCTTTTGGCTTCTTATGAGTTCCATTTACAGATAAAATCCAATCGTATAGTTTTAGAGGTGCAGATAGTTCTCCACTTTTGTTTTTGTGAATTTAGGAGTGAAAAAATAACATCTAAAAACTTTTGTATAAAGCTTTACAAGGAGAAATGGCATAACGATTTTGATAAAATACCTGATTTCAATCTATAACACATCTACATATACTTCGTATTTAGCCGAGCATACTCAGATGAGCTCAAATCACATGTTCCAGGTGTAGCACGAGTAGAGAACCACATATCCTTAATCCTTAAAATCACTCACATTAAAACCAACAATAAAGCACCCCAACGCACCATTCCACTGAAATTTAAAGTATCACCCACTTCATTCAAGGTAGCTAAAGCTTTGGGTTAAATCGATTTCAAACACGCGATCGTATCCAAAAAGTGTTCCGAATTCTCAAAACCGGATATCAATCTAACCATACGGCCAGGGACGTTGTCTGTGTTTCCACATTTTCCATTAGCGGCGGCGATGTCAGAGAGAGATGTCGACGTGTTGCTGTGAGAGATTTCTGATGTTCGAGAGACTGATGGTGTCGCGACTTTTTACAGTACTGATGGTTTGAACACTAGTGACAATACACTAATATTGGAGACAATAAAGGTACCGATAGATGATTTTCATTAGATATACGTATTATAACATTGAAGTAAATGCCGAAATTCAGAATAACAACGGTAGATTTGGACAATACTATTAACCGAGTAAAGAACCGGTAGAACTCTTTCTTTTTTGTCAAATTAATGGGCGCAAATTTTGGTGATCCCGTTTTTAGGACAAAGCAATTTGACGAGTAAAAAAGTATTGATAAAATCGTGTAAGATTTAGAATCTTGAATTTTTCTCAATTTAAAATTTGCAATTGCATTTGATATAGTTGACAACCAAGTGGTTTATATAGGAACCAAAACCCAAGAAAAACTTCGTAACAGAAATCTATATTTTAAAGTCAGTTAACTGTTATTGCTGGCCACCTAAATTTTTTTGATCCTTTAAAAAAGAGTTTAAAAGATTGTTGCTCGAGTATTGAGCTTTTTGATAGTGAAAATCTAAGCTTCTAAAATAGAGGTAAAACTTCTGCAACTAAAAATCCGCGAGGTAGAAGAGGCCATGTTGTATTTCAACTGGCCACATAGTAGGTAGACCAACACTGAAAGTTTCGTTGTTTCGTTAACTGTTAAAAAAGCCAAACAACATTAATGTTGGTGTAATATAATATTATGCATGCGGTTTTTTTATACTTTAGGTGTTTTTACACGTTTTCTCTAGTTCCTCCTGTTGTTAGTTATAGAGACAACACAACTATTTAACATCTGGCATGGGCAAAGGGCAAGAGCAGTAGACCTCAGCAAAGGTATTTCCATGAGAGGTTCATTTAAATGGATGTCAGCACAACCTAAACAAATTGTAAAGTTTAATGTATAAAAACTATTTGAAGGCATTAAAGCCATCTGTTTCCACATATTAATGAAAATACAGCTTTAAAGGACCCTACAATGCTGAGATGTTTTTTTGTAGAGACTATTTATTCCAACAATGTTGGCCATGAATGGGGGTCAATAGGTCAAAGGTAGTTTACCAATGGTTGAACTATTTTAGGTAGATAGTTAAGAGGGTATTAAATTACGCTTAAGTGACCTTTGCCGAGAATGCTTGCTTTTTCTATGATTCGAACCCTCGACCCATTTAACTTTCATCGCCTAGTCATTCACAGAATAGATAGCTAACACCATGTCGCCATTACGCAAAAAACAAATATAATGTTCGTACTAAAAGTCTTTTCTTTGCCGTTCTAGGTGATTTTTTATAATCGAAATGGAAAGATTATACTAAAGGCATTCATAAAACCCAGCAGCGCACCTAAACTTAGCCGTAGTAGATAAACTCAAACCACGTTAATTACAAAAAAATGATGTAATAAAATTTCTAATTCAATCTTTAAATCATCGGGACTTGATCAGTGGTTAATTCAACTATTTATTCCAGCTGTGGACCTGAACGTTCGTCTACATACATGCTAGACCATACAGATTGCTATTGGTATTTTACTGCCGTTTTATATTGCAGGTACATTTCGTGAAATCAATACAACTATTCTCAGTACTTGAAATGCCTGTAGCAATTAGTTCGGTTTACTGCGTTATGATTTGAAATTGCCTCTCTTCATATATTGTGGTTCTTATCTATTTCAGCAGGCATTATACCGGCTCTGTGGCCTAGCGTAAGACACCCGCTCAGAGATCGGGAGGTGCGTGGTTCGATCCACGGCCGAGTCAAACCACGGATTTAAATTTGGTATTCGCAGCTGATCCGCCTAGCTTCTTGCATTATGGATTTATTGTTAAGTCTGGTCGGCCCGGTGTAAGAATAATGTGACTGGGTATAATGTACGCAAGCGCTCCTTACATCACAGTGTGGCAGCACACTGTCAATTGACCACAACGCCGTCTCAGATTTAACCTCGAAGGTGACTATGGCGTTGAAATTCAACCAACCAACCAATCAGGAATCATTATGCGCTTCAGCTTTTCTATCACTCATAAGTTATAGGTTAATTGTTTGAGATTGCAACAATCGGGAATCGTATTTCCTTTTTCAATTTAGGTCTTGAAAGGCAATCTGGAGAAACTGTTGAAATAGCTTGAAATTCATTAAACTTTTATTTCCCATAACAAATATTTCTTGTAGGCTACATGACCTATCTATCTCTATGCCTATGTATCAATCTATCTAGTTATCTAAATCTAAATATTCATTTTTGTTTTTGTCTATTGCCTACCTATCTTTATTCTCTAAAGATACAGTTTTGTGCTTTTTTATTTCTTATTTTCTTCTTCTCGTTTAAGCTATCAACCAATTAATAACGTATGTCAAATTTCACTTTCTCTCTTTCTCTGTATGCCTGTCTGTCTTTGAATGTCTCTGTCTGTCTCTTTCTCCCAGTTTCTCTCCCTCTCCCCTTTCTCTCTCTTTCTCTCACTCATCACTTTTCTTATCATTTAACTACTTTGCCATATTCCATTCGTTTTTCATTTGGTGTGCTTACATTCTCGTCAAAAAGCTTAAGGTTAAAACACAAATGAAGTATGATTTACGCGTAGTTTTGGTCGTTTCTGCTTAGGAATTTCGAAACATAATGATGTATACATAGCCTAATAGAGCAAACGCTTAAAACATATAAATACATACCAATTGCTTAAAAAATTATCAACAAAAGCTAATGCGCATACGGCCCTAAATAGTACTATATGTTTTTAACCAAAGCATGTATTGACAATGTGGTGTACCTGAGAGATCATCGTGGATTTGAATTCATCCGATTCTTTACACACTGCGAACACGCTACAGCCTGATCTTTGTAGTTATTAAAAAAAGTAAGAACATCGTGACCCAGACGAGACCGTCACAATGAGAAAAACACCAGGACACCGTTCTTATAGGATGGAATATTTCAAAACAATGATCTCCCATTGTTCGATGGAATTCTAAAGGCTACATTTTCTAATAAACTCGGCATGGTAACGTCACGTTCCTTGCGCATATTCCGCACAGAATCGATGGATTACATTGCAAAGCTGGAATCTCTTGATAGACTATAAAATTGATTATTGCTTAAACCACAGGGCGGACTTAGATGTAGATAGCACGATACAATCAGAGACTTGATCTCCTGCACGGCTGGTATCGATTACATCGGGCTATGCTGAAAGTTTATGTACGTTCGGGTAATCGATAGTTCAAAATCGGAAAATCTATACAGACTTAGAAACATATTTTTTTTTCTTGAAAATAAATTTAAATCGTGGCAACTGTTACGTTCCCTTACATTTTTATTTCGAAAATGTATGACACCAGTGGCTTTATTTCTTATGCTTGTATATAAGTGAATTTTTTTTCTTTCTATCTCATATAAGCAGGTTAGTATCACTTCCTGTTTTAGATAATTAAAGCCAGAGATTCTAAATTAACTTCCTGAAATTTGTATGAACGTAACTTATGACTGCACTTAATAATGTGAAAATTATGCAACATGAAAGTTAGCCGTAGGTGCAGTGCACTATAGACTCTTATAGTAAAATATTTAACATATTGTTTAAAAAAAAAACTAGTGCTGAATTGTACACCCATTCAAGGAAAATCTTAAAATTCTTACATTGCAAGTTGTCGACATCTTTAAACTTGCATTTCTCAGACTTCTAAACGTTAAAATATCCATGAAATTGTCACAATGTTGTGGACATGTTCTAAAAACTTCCCTCCATCGTCTTGAACAAAGATACAGAAAAATGATACCAAGCGTTTTTTTTTCCAATTAATGAGAATGTTTGACATTCAACTAATTTGAATTGATCGCGAGATATATTGTTTTCAAAATTAATCGTGATCATCCGAATCCCTGTTTAGATTTATATGGTTTACGTTCAGTATAGATCTGTGTGGGGAGCGAACTAGGAGGCACTGGGGGTTAGGAGGTCTGACAATTTGAAACAAGTTGCAACAGCACGCGTCAACCAAAGGGGTAGCAGACTTAACAATGGCCTCTTGGGAGGTGAGCTTTACTATCATACTGGACACTGCCAGTCTGTTCGGGGAATGACTAGAAATAAAACACGCATGGTTTTATGGTAAAGACCTACAGAGAGAGAGAGAGAGAGATAGACGGAGAGAGAGAGAGAGAGAGAGAGAGCGGGTGGGAGAGGGAGGGTGAGAAAGAAAGAAGAAAATAAGTAACGCGGAAAGATACAACGACAATTGTACAAAA
>BMAT01013462.1:144121-156068 GCA_019649035.1 Elysia marginata | reverse complement strand
AGAGAGAGAGAGAGAGAGACACATGCAGACATAAATACTAACTGAGAAGGCACCAGAACCTTAGGAAATATTATGAAATTATGGCAGTCTTCAGAAATCTCGGGCTCGACGCTATAACCCAGCCTTCTCTGCACTGAATGATGTATGCTTTTCAAAGGAACTTTGTCAGCAACACAAATAAACACAAAACAACCTCTTGGTGTGCCTATTGGCATCCTCTGTTTATATATAAAATACTTCCAGTCTCACACAGTTGCACCCAAAGAACTTAATTAGTTCAATACACATTCTTATTCCTAATTGAGGTACTCGGTTGCAGTAATTGTACCGCCCCTCTGGTATCGATTACAACTTCTGAGCACTGTTTCTGTTACATCACTTAACTAACCACTGTCCTAATTCAGTGGGTTAAATGACTAAACGATTTCTCTCATTACGGAAACAGGGGAAATAAAAAGAACTACGACAACCAAATTTTCATATATCTTAATTGGAGTTATTAATGTGTCTACCCTGTCAGCATGTTTGTTCCCATCTTAGGGGGTTGGAGGGGATCCTTAAAGCTGGAACAAAAGCAACTAGGAAAAAGAGTTCTTATAGTTGCCAACAAGCTATCAATGACTTAAAAAACCGAACAAACATATTTTTAGATCAGAAAAAGTTGAGTTTGATTAGTTCTTGTTTTCTTCAATGTGATATCGAAGGCGCTATCTTAATATGACATAATAGTAGGCCTACTCTCATTCCGATGCAAATCTCCCCAGAAATGTGTGTTTCCACAAGCATCACTGGAATGTGCATGCTTGGCAGAGAAAGAAAGTTATCACATCAGATCTATAAGTGCAGTAATCTAAAGTCAACAATTACACATAAAAAAACTCTCTATTGGCTTTTTATTGACTTTCTTTATCCGTCCATCATGAACATTCCATTTCTGCTTGTGGAAAGATACAGCAACCATTACAACACGCCTACACTAAAAGTTACTTAAAAGAACGAGATTGGAAATCTCACTTACAGCTACAGCTACTCAATGCATCAAAGGAATGGCATGAAGCAAAGATCCAGGCTCCCCCCTCCCCCCCCTCACTCTCGATAACCAGACTGTTAAAGATAACCGTCTAAAGCTTTGGTTTTTCAAGAGTTACGCAAACAGATAAAAACTAATTATATAAAGTCTCCAGATTTTTTTCGTTAATTTATGGGTAAAAAAATGTCTACCAATCTTTGTTTAAAACTTGTTAAACATGTTGCCAATTGTTGGTAATATAATATATATATATATTTCACTGTAAACTATTACACGTCTAGCTCTAATAATAGAAAGATTTTAAAGGTATTAAAATAGCGGTAGAGACAAGTAGGCTTCATAGAGGTCACTAAAATGTCTGAGTTCAAAATTAATATTCGATTCCTGGTGTACAGCAACAGAAAACGAAATATCCTTATATTTGAAAGCACTCAGATTAAAACCAACAATAAAGCACACTAACGCACAGTTCTATTGAAGTTTCACTATCAACCACTTTATTCAAAGCAGCTAAAACTGATTTAAATTGATTTCAAACACGCGATTGAATCCAAAAAGTGTTCCGAATTCTCAAAACCGGATATCAATCTAACCATAAAACCCGGAACGTTGTCTGTGTTTTCACAGTTTCCATTAGCGGCGGCGATGTCAGAGAGAGATGTCGACGTGTTGCTGTGAGAGATTTCCGATGTTCGAGAGACTGACGGTGTCGCGACTCTTTTCAGTACTAATGATTTTAAAACTAGATACAATGTACTGATATTGATGACAAAATAAATACCGAGAGACGACATTCCGTAAATACTTATAGTATAACATTGAAGTAAATGCCCCAATTGAGGAGAACGGGGGTAGATTTGGGCAATAATATTGGCCGAGGTATGAAACTTTCAAACTTTTTTTCCAAATGCATGGGCATACATTTTAATGACCCCATTTTTAGAACATTGCATTTTGAAAAGTTCAAAAGTATATTTAAACTAGTGTAAGATTAAAATCTTGATATATTTTCTTCAACTACAACTTTGTAAGACGAAAATAAAATTGCCCATGATAAAATGTTTTGAATTTGTTTTGTCTGAATTCAGTAGTTTAATTAATATCTCAAATCTAGGTAGACATTTCTAAGCCTGCTATTTAAGTTTTCAGTCGGCTTACTGTTCACACCGGCTACCTACATTTCCATTGTCCTTTTTCAATTACAGTTCGAACATCATAACTCAGGAAATCGACTTTTTGATACGAAAAAAAATCTAAGCTGCTGAAAAATAGGTATAACTTCTTAACGTCAACACAGAGATGTATAGAAGGTCATGTTTACATTTCGGCTGGACACATGGCACGTGGCTCTACACTTTAATATAAATAAATAAATAAATATGTTTAGAGTCCTCCACCGCCGAAGGCAGTCTCATGACTTCACATATTTACCCCAGAATGCCTATACACACCAGAGCCAATTCAACTCATATTTCAGAGCATTACAGTACGGCAGCCTGTTAGGCGCTCAAATACTAACATTCCACAAATTTCAAGCACTGCCTTTAGCCAGGTACCCGTTTTACAGGTGGGTGGACTGGGGAAAGATAGGGTAAATCGCTTTCCCAAAGCAATTGTAACATGACATGGTCGGGAATCGAGCCCACGACCTCCAGATCGCAAATCCGACGCACTAACTTCACTGCCACGCTACCCCTATAGCACAGTTTCGCCAACTGTTGACAAAGTCAAATAACACAGGACAGTGGCACATTTTCTGATGGACCCATTCGTTTATACTGAAGACGGTTCGGCCTGGTTATTTTTGTAGTGAATTCCAGAATCGCATAACTGCTTAAGTACACACATGTACAAAGAACAAGGGCAATGATTCCAGAAAAAGTATTCTTTTACAGGTTCCATGACACGGGAGTGAGCACAACCTAATAAGAAATAGTATGCTCTAGATTAGGTTAAGTTATATTTTAAATATATTGTAATAAAATGTAGAAAAAAGTCTAACATGGCACTCAACATACCTGTTTAAACAAATCAATGCTGAGATAGCTTTAGTATGGAGAGAATTGATTCTAATAAAGTTGGTCAATCACGGAGGTCAATAGGTCAGTTGCGGCTCACCATTCAACTATTTCAGATAGATAGTGAGGAGGATATTAAATTATGTTATATTGACATTTTTTGCCGAAAATGCTTGCCTCTTGTTTGATTTGAACCCTCGACCAATATTAAACTTTCACCTCCTAGTCAGTCAAAGAAATATGCCTAGCACCATGTCTCCAATACCCCGCTTTAATATAATTTTCACGTGGAGAGTCTTTGCTTTGCCGCTCTAAATAAATTTCTAGCGTCAGATGGGAAGGTGCCACATCCACCAAAAGCATCCATTGATAGCGGCAACACCCTTACTATTTAGAAATAGACAACTTACTCAACGAAAAAACTGCGACGTCAGTTTGAAGGTACGTTTTGTATCTTTCATATGTCTTGAAACTAGTCCAAATGAGTCTTAAGTCGAAATTGGAATGCAGTCAGGTATTGGTATCACAGAAAAGCTTTTTTTCTGTCCTGTCAAATGCGACAAACAGAAAAGATCCATCATGCTTCGGTATGAAGGTATAACTATTTGAAGTCGGCAGGGTTTAATTAAACACATTAAATATGAAACTCAACATGAATCAGGTGTTGAAAAGTGTTTAGAAATTGTTTTACTGTCATTATCTGAAATTTTAAAAAAATTGACATCTGACCAATCACTTAACTATATCTCCAAACAAGGCCTTGCGACTTACGACTTATTTGGAAAGAATGCAACACATATATGTGCGAATCATATTGTCATAATCAAGTTAGCAGTAGCTGGCTCCACTATCAAATTTATGGCAATTGTGGACCAGTAAGTTGTTCTACAGGCTGAAAGTTTTACAGCTTGTATTTAATGTTTTTATCGCCACTTTATATTGCAGGCACAACAGCCATTCCACACCATTAGCATTGTCCAAAGCGGTCTGGAAACAAGAACTCTCTTACAGACATTTATCATGGCAATTCATAGATAATGCATTTTCAACAACAATGTCTGTCATAGAAACAGTAAAAATATACTAGGACAGCCTATAAAGGAAGGGGGATCTTATCAGCCTGCGTGCATGCAATGAACGCAAAAATGCAAACCGTTTTAACGATGACAAAGAAGTGGAGAACGAAATGAATTGCTGGACTGAAAAGTTGCCGACTGACAACACAGCCTAAAAAATCACTGCCACAACCACAATATATAGGATTTAGATTCTATCTATAGCTCTCTATAGCTATATAACTTTATATCTGTCTTTCTATCTATCTATCTATTTATCTATACATGGTAGCCTAGTCCTACCTTATTTACGTGCGACACAGTGTTTCTCGCCTTCTTCTTCTGGCGCGTCGTCGAGAAGGCGAGAAACACTGTGCCGTACGTAAATAAGGTAAGACTAGGCTACCATGTATACAAAAGCTCCTTATACAAGTTGAGCACTGTATTTCATGACATTAAAAACCTAGAATCTATCTATTTATCTATCTTTATATCCATCTATCTATCTATCTATCCACCTATCTATCTAGTTTTCTTTACAAGCCTCAGAAGATGGTGCAACTGATCGGTGAAAAATACTAGACGTGATAGCCATTCATCTTCTTTAACTAAAACTTGGGTCTAGCTTTTTATGTGCCTGGTCGGCAAAGATTTGAACCCGTGCAATTTTGTACACGCTGTGTGCACGCTAAAACTTCAGCTTTGCGGTTACTAAGATTGAAGAACTTCGTGCCCCAGAGTCGAAACCGTTACAATAAGACTAAAACAAGGACACTGTTTATTATAGGATGTAATATTTCACAAGAATGATCTGCCATTGTTCGATGGAACTTTAGAGGCTAAATTTTCCACTTCACTAGGCATGATAACGTCACGATCCCTGCGCAAATTCTGCACATAATCGATGGATTACACTGCAAAGCTGGAATCTTTTTCTACACTTTAACATTGTTGTTTACTGCTAAAATCACAGGTCAGAATTAGACACCACTGAACATTCAGAGACTTAATCTCTTGCAATGCTGGTATCGATTTAATTGGACCATGCTGGAATTTCATGTAGCTTAAAGTTAGCGATATTTAAGAATCAGAAATTCTATAGAGACTAAGAAACAAGTTTTTTTCTTGAAAAAAAATATATTTCAGACACCTTTTATGTTCCCATTCTAGCTTTTAAATGTATGATATCACTGCTTTTATCCCTTATTTTTGCATATCAGTACAAAGACAAAAAAAAACAATTTTTATTTTTATGTTTTAATTTATCGAGTTTCCATAAGTTTTTGTTTTAAATAACTAAAAGCAAAAGACTTTACAAAAAGCGAACTTTGAGATAAGTGTAATATTAGAAATTCTGTTCTAATGTCTGTGAACGTGACAGACTACACGATAAATTTGAAAAGGACTTCACATGAAAGTGAGCTGTAGATGTATTGTATCATAGAAAGTTATGGTAAAACATTGAACATAGTTGTTTCCTAAAGAAAACATGAATGTCGAGATGGCATCGGGGCACAAGTAAAGTATACGATGTGCTTGATTGATTGATTGAAGGATATTTTACAAGCCCAATTCCACTTCAAAGATGCTATCAGGGCTTGGGTCCCAATGACAATGTAAGGGCTGTTACCCAGAGACTAGCGGGGATACCATGACTTAGCCTTAGCCGGTTACATTATACTGACACCGACCCAACCAGTAGGGGCCCGGACTGTGCTCGGCTGAGGCTCGAACCAACGACCTCCGGGCCACGGAGCGAGGTCTCTACCAACTGAGCTATCTAGGCCCCCCGTATATATGTGCAACGATATAAGTAAAATTGCACAAAACAGTTTCCTGTCCCTAATTTTAGCAATTCTTTAATACAGCCATTCGTAACCAAACTCCAAGATATTGTTCATTTACATAGTAATGAAGAGGGCTATCATCACTATTTTACAGAGAATGATGGTGGAATAAGCAGAACATAATCAAACAGTCGAGTTGTTATGATGTACAGTTACTTGTCTAGTAATTTCTTTCCGGACGAATCTAAACAAAAGGAATGATACAGTCCCCTATCTTTCCAAAAATTATATTAAATAAATCACTTTATTCTTTCATTTTTTACTTGCAGAGCGTATGTGGCCAAAAAGTTTAAAAGAAAGGTTAACTTCAATTTCTCAAATTTTTTTCTTACCTTCCTTAAAGTTTATTCCTTTCTCGCAAAACAAAAAGCAAATAAAAGTAATGCCTTTATTGGCTGGAGAACATCATACTGCATTTTGTGCATTACAAATCGTTGGTATTTAAAAATAGCATTTTCCAGAGCTTCAAATCTTGCTGAGAATCTAAAGTTTGTGGACTAGGATTGGAATTTCTTTTCATTTTTAAAAAGAATTGAAATAATGCAAAACGTTTTCTCCAAAAAAAAACCTCCGATATTCAACTGATTTGGACTATGCGCGAGATATATTCTTTCCAATTTAATTACTATCACCAAAATGTCCAATATAATATATTCAAATGTGCAATATTGTAGTTATCATCCAAATCTCCAATATAATACATCAAAAGGTCCAATTTTATCATCCAAAATAATATCCAATATTATACCTCCAAAGGTCCAATTTAATTGTTATCACCAAAATGTCCAAGTTATCATCCAAATGTCCAATATAATACACCAAAAGGTCCAATTTTATCATCCAAATGTCAAATATTATACACCCAAAGGTCCAATATAATTGTTATCAACTAAATGTTCAATATTATTCATCCAAAGGTCCAATAAAAGTGTTATTATCCAATTGCCCAATATAATCAGTATTGTCAAAGTTTGCAAAAAAAATTGTTCTCATTCAAATATCTAATATAATAGCTACCATCCAAAATGTGCACTAAAATTACTACCACACAAACGTCCAGTATATTAAATGTTTTTATCCCAATGCTGTCATAAGAAGATTTACGTTCAGCACAGTTCTCAACGGGAGCTAGGGGATGCTGGAGGTTACCGGGACAGACAATTTGAAACATGTTGCAACGTCACGCGCCGACCAAAGTATGGTTGACTTAACGCTGTCCCCTTGGGGGTGAGCTTTACTATAGTACTGGATACTGACTGTTTTGGGAATAGCTAGAAGTATAACACTCATAGTATATCGGTAAAGACCTATAGTGAGAGAGAGAGAGAGAGAGAGAGAGAGAGAGAGAGAGAGAGTGAGGTGGAAATTGACAAGGAGAGTTGTACAAATGTTGAGAAAAAAGAAAGAGAGGTGGGTAGGAAAGAAATAATTGGAAAGGCTGAAAGAATGAAACTAAAGAAGCACTCTGTACATAATATTTATTATAAAGAGACAGATAAATAGTGTTGTCGGAATGCAAGCTTTAGCAATAGAATAATGATTAATAGAAGAGTCGGAAACAGACGGAATGGAAAGCGTAAAAGAAAGTGACGGAGAAAATGGAGGAAAGGGCGGTTGAAAGATAGAAGAAAAAGAACTTAAAAAAAAACAACTAAGAAAACAGCGGAGACAGGTAAAGGGAATAGAACAAATACAATGTCAGTTAAATTAAATTCAATGCTTGTTCCTCTGAAGAGGGTCGAAATGGACGACAAGTGGCTGGTTAAAGCAAATTGAAAGATGGGTAGGGTGGAGCGACTGAATAGTTTAACTTCGAAACTAGTTTTATGCTAATGGGTCATCGTGACGTGTTTTCATTGAAACAGAGATGCGTATTGGTAACATGAAGAAGTTCTTTATCTTAGCCTGAACAAAAACATTGTTTTGCTTTTAGTTCTAGCTTTTGTTCTTCTTTTATTACTCCATGTTAACACTTTTTATTTCAACTAGTGGGCTACGATCTTTCTGCAATTGTAGTAAAAGACAGTGATGATTCTACAACTATGTTAGGGCCCAGGATAGTGGATACAGCTGTTGACAATAGTTTCGGCAAGAAAGAGAGGTTTAGACATTAGAAAATAAAAAAAAGACCTGCTTATCAGTGACGTTGTTGTTTTTAATGTTTTATTTCTGTTGTTATTTTTTGTTGTTAAATAAAGTACCTGTCACGCTCTTCTTCTTCTTAATCATCTTCTTCTTATTCTTCTTTTTCTTCTTCTTCTTCTTCTTCTTCTTCTTCTTCTTCTTCTTCTTCTTCTTCTTCTTCTTCTTCTTCTTCTTCTTCTACTTTTCTTTTCTTCTTTTTCTTTCCCTTATTGCCTTTCTCCTTTTTTCTTGTTATTTTTCTTCCATATTTAGCTTGCGATTTTTCTCCCGCTATAGTCCCCCCCTCTCTCTCTCTCTCTCTCTCTCTCTCTCTCTCTCTCACTGACTCGCTCCTTGTCTCTTTTTCTTTCTCTCGTGTCTTCGATTTTACTTTCTCATTCCTCCTCTCCCTTCAGGCTCGTCTTGAAATGGATTTATAATTCTGGCAAATGAGTCGAAACCCTGCGGCTTGCGTTCAAAGCCGATTACTTCTTGGATAAGAGCTAACGATAGTTAACTTGCGGCTAAAAAGTTTCCTTTTTTTTAAAGAGGCCCAGGAATTAGGGAAGAGCGAAGACAAGAAGAGAAGTTTGGGTATTGGTAAGGATTGGTTGCTACAAATTAGCCAATCCGGAGTCTTTAACGAGTTGTGCTAATAATGACTGTGAGAAATAGAGAGAGGGAGAGAGAGAGAGAGAGAGAGAGAGAGAGAGAGAGAGAGCGAAATACAGACAGAGAGATAGGTAGACAGGCAGACAGTAATGCTAAGCGAGAAGGGTGTGAAACTTTAGGGAAAAATATGAGGCTATGGCAATCTTTAAAAACCTAGGGCTAAACACTAATAGCCATTTATTTGTGTACTGAATGATAGATCCTTTTAATAGTGAATATTATCAACAAACGAATAAACACAAAATTACACTTGTTTTGCCTAATTCTTAGCATCCGTTGCCTATACAAAAAGAGACATGATTTTTTTCAAAGAAACATTAAAATTCAACTTAATGGATAAAACAGTTTTACCTTTCTGTACAAGGCCTGGTACTCAACATTCAACATAGATTTCCTACCCAGAGCCAGGTGTGTGAGTCGCTAAGTATAATTGCTGTGCTATATGTACTCTTACACTACCCTTTTTATATCAGCATTACGTCCTTTCTTGTTTCCTCTCTACAAGGACGGGAGTAAGCAAGCTTGAATCTAAAAAAAGTGGCATTATTACAAGATAATGGAGGATAAGTGGCAGCTCAAATGACTTTTGAGACGAAACTCGTGGGTTTGCGTATTTTGTTTATTTGTCGAAGAGAAAATGGGAAAAAGGGCATAACAGAGAAAATAAATAGATTATGAATTGTATAAATAGAGGGAAGAGGAAACAGAAAGATAGAGATAGAGAGTTGGTTGGTTGGTTGTTTCAATTTCAACTTCGAGGTTATATCAGAGACGGCGCTGTTGACAATTGAAAGCGTGCTGCCACACTGTGATATAAGTAGCGCTTGCGTGCACCACACCCAGTCACATTATCCTAACACCGGTTCGACCAGGCTTAGCGCTAAATCCATAATGCCAGACACTATGCGGATCAGCTGCTAATACCAATTTTAAAGTCCTTGGTTTGAGTCGGCCGGGGATCGAACCACGCACCTCAACCATAGAAGACATGATTCTAAAATAATTGAAGAATTGTATTAAAAAATTGCAGGTGCTGCTAACGACGGCTATAATTATAACGTTTGATTAAATTGCCAATAAAATTCATTTTGGATATGTCATTGGCTAAGTAACTACGCAAACGTTTTCTCAATCTTTGCCTTCATTTTAAATATTTTTTAACTAACTACATTACAACTGCGGCTTTTTTTTCAAATTGATGTTTATCGTATAATGACGTTACTTAACCAAAGTTTAATGTTCTTTGTCTCTCTCTCTCTCTCTCTCTCTCTCTCTCTCTCTCTCTCCTCTTTCTCTCTCTCTCTCTGCAATGTATTCACAAATTAACAACATTGAAAGGGACCAAATTGTTCAAATTTATTCTCTTTTTATTTACACTGGTATTACGGGATCCTTTGCATTAATTTAACTATCATTTTTATGAATACTATACGAATAACGATAAATTATACCATAACTAAGTGAACCACTTTTCACCATTGTGATTTTGTCTCCAGGCAACGGATGTGGAGTTAAAATTCTTCCCAATCTAACACTACATTCTTACAAAAAAAAATACTTTAAGCTTGGCCCAGAATTCCTCGGAATGAAAATAATTATCTTGGGCTTAATATAAAGGCCCCGACTAAAGATAGCGACACGGATCTAAAGTCGTTCTATGACAACCCGAAGAACATTACAACATGCCGGCCGCGCCGCTAAAATTGTTCTTCGGGCTTTTAGTCCTAATGGGCACTCTCCCCAGCGAAAGAAGGTCCCTTGAGAATTCAATTCGATTTGCTTAGTCTCACATGATAAAACTTAGAAGTTTCTGAGTAGAACAGAAAGACTTGGCTTTAAAAAAAAATGTTTGAGAATAATCTTTTTGCAGGAGTTCTGTCCCCTGAAGACGAATCCAGTGGTTGTAAATCTACTCGTGCATAACATGTTCATTGTGAAGGAAAAATTAGAGAGAAAAATGTTTTACTTCTGTAAATTGTTTATTCAAGCAACCCGATGTTGTCTTAGCATTTCTTTAAAATATCAGTGCATTTTAGGTCTGACGTTTACAGACGTTAAACATTTCAAAAGACTCACAGCTATGAGCAGAACCACCCACGCTGTAAATACACGGTGAATTTTTTTTTAAATTTAACTTTGACTTAATCAGGAAATAGACAGAAAGAAGTTTTTTTTTCAAAATTTTTTCTCTGTACAGTAAATTCGACTGGGATTGTAGTTAATTTTAGTGTCGTGACAGAGAAATTTTGCGACGTCTGTAGTACAGTGGGATCATTATGAACAACAATAAGAGCAACAACGAAATAGCAATCGCAACAGCTATGAAGACACATATTGCCTTATCTTGGAATATAAAAAAAAACTGTAGTACTCATTTACTTTTTTATCACGAAATAATAGTAACATTGTTTTTAATGACGGAATAACAATGATAAAAACAAAACCAGCAACAGCATCATCAATAATAATACTTATAATCTTCTTTATATAAAAAGTCTGTTTGCTTGTGTCCAATTATAATCTTAGATATAGACGCCAAAACCACAAAACGCACAACTTTCAATTTTGGCTAAGAGGTTAATTGTTAATGTAAAAAAAAAAACAATCTTAACGATTTTATTTAAATAATTTTCTTCGACTCTGTGCCAAAATTGAGCTTGGCATGATGGATTTTACTTGAACACATCCAGGTACGTTCACTTTATGACCTTACATGCTGCAGTATTGCTGTGGACAATTTTTATGCGATGGACAAGGACTACTATACGCTTTATAAAGCAGTCCTTGACGATGGAGAACATCGTGCGCAGTGGACATCTGTGCGGCAGTAGATTTAATGAATGATTTTTACGTCATTTCTTTTACGCCATCGCTACTGTAAAGGCAAACGTCAAGGCTAGATAATTATGCAGTTAAGTAAAACGTTGACCTAAATAAGGCACAGCGAGACATCACTTCGTACGGGTATTAAACTTTACGCCTGATTAGTCGCTAAATCTAGACAGCGGCTCATTCTGAAGCTTAGGGGACGTAAAACTCAGAGGTTAGGCTTGCCTTAGATGTTGGTTATGTAAACTAAAACCCTGCAGTACTGTTGATGGTAGGGAAGGTGAAGGAAGGAAAGAATATGTAAAGAAAGAGTGAAACTGAAAGAGAAAGAGAGAGAGAGAGAGAGAGAGAGAGAGGGCGAGAGAGAGAGAG
>BMAT01013462.1:56206-74978 GCA_019649035.1 Elysia marginata | reverse complement strand
ACAAAAAAAAACTCCAGAACATGAATAAATTGTTATGACTGTGCTAGCACTAAAGATTAAATATCTCTCGGGTTGTAACCAGGAGGGCTCGGCTAATCTTGATGAAATCTTTTTCCCAACTAATGAAAAAACACGTATTTCTATCTATGTTCCTATGGATATTATTAACATTTAACCTGATTCTTAAGACACCCTTTCTCGTTATGTTTTTTTATATTTTCAAGCATAAAATAATGTGCTCAAAAGCGTGAGAATAGCGTATATATGTATGATTATGTGTTTTGGTACCTTGAATAAAGAGAAAGCCTCTTAAGCTAGAAAGGAAAGCCCTTAGCATCAGCTATACCGACAATTTAATTCTTTACAATACCACGCCCTTAACAAAACGTAATCTTACCACAGTAAAGATGAAAAAAAAAACAATGCCTTTAATTTTCTCGATGAGTGGAGCGAATCTTTATAATTACGAACCTTGTCATTATTATTCCATGCCTTCTTTAGTTTTCGAGAGGGAAAACCACATATTAAATCTCCGAAGTCTTGAAAGATCTTTTGTGTGGCGAAACAATAAGCGGCAAATACAAAGGTATTTCGTTGTTACATTTAATTGGCATGAACTGAGTGCACTTTTTTGATAGTTAAAGTGGTTATTTTCTTCGTGTGACTTGAAAAAAGGATAAGTAAAACTGCTAGTTATTTCTCCTCTGCCAAAAATCAATCATATTAATTTTAAAAGTAATTATTTTGACCTCCCTCAAATGTTGGCAAAACAAACTTCTTCCTCACTCTTATTTTATCATTTGAAGATACGGAAATGCTACAAGTCCTTTGCATGTTTTTAAAATTTTTGTTTAGAGTAGTTCCCCTTGAATACTGGTCAATCTAGAAGCTTTGATTCAGCACTAGGGATGTTTCTGACAAACTAGACACCTCCAAAGAAGAGCTCGTTGAGGAGTTGAAGTTTTGTAATTTACACACAAAAGAGGTTGGTTACGAACCAGCTTCTTGGGTGATAGTTTGTTCACATAACAGCGCTGAATTAAACAGAGTTTATCTATTAAGCTTAATCAGAGGATTGGAAGAGATATTGAAATTGAACACCCTAATATTGGCAACAAGAAGGTATAATAATGAAAATTCAAGAAGTATGATAAAATCATATAGAACACTTTTGGATAGAGAAAAATCGAAACGATGCACGGACTTAAAATTGGTGAAGTTAGTAAAGGCTGACTGTTTGTTTTACCATAAGGTTGGCGTCTATTTCGAGGTCAATTGTAGGCAAGTGCAAGTAATATTTGTTACAATCTATTTGCCTATTAATGAACCTTGAATGTAGCACTGATATCTTTTTTTGGAGCAGAGGTTAAAAAACCGCAATAATTACTATGTGTTTTATTTTATATGCAAATTTTAATCTCTCGTTTAGACTGTTCACATCCAAGCGTTCATTCTAATAATATAACACAATATGTTCATTGCCTTTGGAAAGGTGGACAAGATTCAACACATGTTGGTAATTATTCGAGACATTTTACGGTCTTTTCTCTTTATTAATGTTTTGATGACTGGTCTTTGTTAATCTTTTAGGTACAACACATATTTGTAAGAAATCATTTTTTAAACAGCTATCACAAGCCAAATCATCATTCAAGCAATCAAATAAATATCAATTCGTACTGGTGCTAATTTACCAGATATCTTATGAGAATAAGGTATCCTCATTTTACAAAGGATTCCGTTACAGCATGGAAATTGATAAATCGACATCCATTAGTTACTCTAACACGGGACATTTAAAAGTTATCAAGTAGGTTTTTTTTATTTCTTTCGAATAAAATTGTCATGTTCAACGAGCTTTTGAATTTTATCAACAAATCAATGTTAAGTTTAGTTTTAGCATTATCAACAAAACAACCCATAATCTAATGAGTCATTAAACTATGGTTTTAATAATTAAAAACCCATGGTCTGCTGATCTAAAAACTCATAGTTTCTGAACTAACAAGTCATGGTCTTATAAACCAACAAACCAAGGCTTCATAACCAAAAACCTATTCTGTTCCTGAACTGCAACACATGATTTTATCAACGAACATCATAATGTCCCATGGTTTTACTAACCTGCAACCCATGGCCACATCAACCCGTGGTCTTATAAATCAACAATCCGTGGTATTATTAATCAACAGCCTATGATCTTTTCAGCCAACGAAACATTGTCTTCTAAAGCAAAAATCACTGGTCGTACTAACATGCAACCCATCGCCTCAGAAATCAACAACTATGAACAACACGTGGTCTTATCGACTAACATCCTACAGTCTTTCTAAATTACTACGTGATTTCAATACCTTTATAGTCGTAACAACCTCGAATGTATTCTTCGGGTTTTGTTACGATGATCTGTTAATCGTTACAAGATCAATTGGAATACCACTTGAGTGAATACTTTCTAGGGTAACACACACTTAGCTTTCAACAAAAAAATCAACTGTGCATAATTTAAAGACCAGGCTTGTTCTAAAAATCTGGTCTGCTGTTTCAAAAATTCCAATAATTAATTAGCAAGTCTAGAGAAAAGTAAAGAAAGTCGCTGCAGAACTGATCTAGCTTTTCAGTTTATAGCGCAGTTAAAACAAATCAGGTCCCATCTTGACTAGGCCATGCCACTCTGACGTAAATGCCAAGTAACATAAATGTGATCATTTCGGATGGTCGAAACAAAGGAGAGGTACCGGTAGGGCTCAACCTCAGACATCACATTATTTGGTTTTTTAAGCATATACATGATAAGCTTTATACCGTAGCCGTTAAAATTCCAATTTCTTTATAACCTTACTACCACGACAGACACGCCACACTAATTATACAATTTTCGTTTCACTGTCTGGTTACTTAAAATATTAAACCAACCAATTAATGAGCCCGAGATCTCTAACTAAGACACAAAAAAACCATTTTAGATATTAACTCTTCTCGCTTCGTGTTTCAAGCCGTGTTGCTTTCTAATCATGTCATCATAAGAGAAGCCTTGTGTGGCAGAGCCCGGAGCCAGGGGTAATCAGGAATCTGGCGCCCATCATTTGACGCTTCGTTTACCTCCGTTAGACCAGGTTCAGTGGTCTGCTAATTTCAAGCGATGGCTGCAAAAAGGACAAACTCCTTGTGCTAGGGTTCAGTGCGTCAAAAGAGATTGCGAAACAATTTTACTGGCTTCTTACATTGTAGTCTTTATTTTTTTTTCTTTAAATTTGACTCCCAGGGCTCTTACAATAATTGTAAAAAAAATTATTTCATTTGGTTTTAATCTACATAGTTTCAAACTTATCTATTTTGTTAGGGCTTGTCATACATGGTTATTTCTTTTGTTTAATAATTAACGTTACGGAAGTTCTCAAGAAGTTAGAGAGTTTGGTGTTCATATCTATCCCATAAACCACAGAAATAAACAGAGGAAGCCAGAGAAGCGGCAGCATATAAATTTAAAGACAAATCATGTGTGCAAAAAGTTTTGTTCATGAGAATATTATAGAAAATGCCAACATTACATTGTCTCTTGAAATTATTATACTATTGCGCAAACCATTCTGGAAATAATTTAACAAAGACTTTTGATAAGGCCAATTTTCTACAAGACGGCAGCCAGAGAGACAGGCATGCGTAAGGCAACACTTAAGATTTCAAAATTTACCTATACTATAGACAAAAGGCTAACTTGGTTCCTAAAGGAATACAAAATCTTTATCTACGGGCAGGCTGACTTTGGGAAGGGGGCTGCGCAAAGGATCAGGCTACCTTGATTTCACAATTATTTGAAGATAGGTTTTTAAGAAAAAAAAGACAGGCGTGGTGAATAGATGGAAAGATGCACAAATGGCTGGAACAGTTTCTACGCAACAGCAAAGCCTGAGTTTAGATCCAAAATCACACTACCTTACAATTAGGCAAGGGGTCCCCCAAAGAGGTGTTTTATCACCATTACTGTTCTGGGATGATCATCGAAGATGTAAAAACTATAGTACCAAGATGAGGGAAGGCAGGTCTGCACGCAGATGACCTAACCCTATGGATGGCAGAGGAATATATCGGTTATTAATGTCCAGATTATTGGACAACCTCACAGAAAGGACAAAAGATTGGATCATCAAAGCAAATCTCAAAAATACAACACGCAAGGTTTTTACATTGTCAAAACAAAGCAAAAAAGTTACACTAAACCTAGATTGATATTGAATCAGATAATAAAGAATACAAAACAATTAGGTAACTTTCAATCACCTTTTATTCAAAAATGCCACGGAAAACTCACATTGAAATATTCTAAGTAAAAGAAGTAATGAGAACTTAACTCCTAAGAAAGTTGTCTAGCATACAATGGAGTGCTTATCCATCAATCTTGAGGCAAATATGTACAGGAAACGTCCGGCCTACCTTAGAGTAAAGTACAAAAGCCAGGGTATAGGCATCACCAAGCAACTTTAAAAAGTAAATACTATTGAGAATCAAAATACCAGAATTTTTACAGGAGGCATGAAGTCTACCCTACCTATACAAATGAAAACTCAAGCAGAATGAGATCTTTACAAGAACGGAGACACACCAAATTACTGACCCAATAAACGAACGCCACATTAAATTTGGAGAATTTCCACAAACAAAGGTGCTTCAAGAAGTTTATCTCGTCAAACGCACAAGGGAAAAACTTGTACTTTTTGTACACTTGTTAATCCTTTATTGCTAGGCTTTGATTTTTAAATTTCATGTAGACATTGAAGATAATTCATATTTTAAAATTAATGGCAAAAAGGAGCTGTCCCGCACCTCAGTTTATTTTAAAGATATGCCTACCAGACGAATACGATTGATAAAAACAACTGTGTGCAATTCCAGATCTGTCTGTATTGTCGAACATGCAGACACACAAGCAGACAAACAGGCAGTGCGACGTCATAAACTGTTATTAGGTTTGCTTATTATCTCGGCTCTTATTCGACTCTCATTATACTTTTCACAGAGACGAGCTTGCTGTGTGGGCAACATCAAGTACAACTGGAGACCACACGCCCACTCTCATTGAATGTTCAACACCATTAGAAGAGAAAAAGGCAGATACTACTTTCTTGATCAATGCCCTTACAAAACGTCTTTAACTCTCATTGGTTTTACAGAACAGAACAATAGTGACCCCACAAGAAGATTTCTTTTACATTTTCCCCCAATGATATCCTGTCTGGTATAGTCGATAACACGGAAGAAGATTTTAAAACCTATTACAGAAATGAATTCAACATTCTGTCAGATTGGTTTAGGAAGTGATGTCTATCGTTTTTTTTTTTTCGTCATTGCAGCCTGATATTATTGCTGAATTTTTCTTTGTTAGAAAGAATTGTGTTCTATTTTGTGTTTTATAAAATGGGTTAAACACTTTTATTAACTGTTATCGTTACCCTAGCAATGTTATCGTTTGTTCTCTGTGTTTGTTGTTTATGGCTAAGTGTTGGTGTGTTTCCGGATTTAAATGGTTGCCTTTGGTGCGATTTGGATCTTCCCGTTCAAGTAAGCGAGTCGCTTAGAGAGGCTAGGCAAGGACCTTTGCCATGAAACTCCTTTTATAAGGAGCGTAGTGGCGACATGGTTTAAGCTATGTTTCTCTAAGTGGCAAGGCGGTGGGTGCCGAAGCATCTATAAGTCGAAGGTTCGAATCATACTAAGGGCAGACATTTCGGGCATTTCCACTAAAAAGCCTACTTCTCTCCACTGCTAATTTCATACCTTTAAAATATTTCACTCATTTGTTATATTGGTTGGTTGAGTAACCCACTATAGCAAATTATATCTTAATCCTTTTTATTTTCAGAACAGAAAGTATACCAGACGTTTGAATCTGGAACGCGTTAATCCTTACATTTTTTTAAACATAGTTTGCATAACGAAGAATGAATATTTTCGTTTCAATATTTCTGCGACGACCGTAAATAAAAGAAAAAGATCCTTTAAGAGTAATTATCATTGTTTGTACCTTCTTTGTACAAAGCGGAGCATGCAATGACACATTTGTCAACTCTTTTAGCATCCCCTTCATTCATTTTGTTAATAATTTCAGTCGTTCCCTTTCTATTCACTCTTGCACACACACTAGCACTCCGTCAGTCTCTCTCTCTCTCTTTCCCTCTCTCTATCTCTTTATCTCTTCTTTGTCTTTCTATCTTTCCCTTTGTATGACTGTCTGGTTATCAATTTACCCACAAAATGATCTGTCAGCCTGCTTTTTATAACTTCATGTTCTTATTTTATTTTTTTTACTTTGCCTCATTGTTCGACTGTACCTTTTCTATCCTCACTTCTCTATTAAAAAAAAATTCCCACGCTACCACCGTATCTTCGCAAACTTCAGGTATTGCTCTTATTCTTTTTATTTGCTAGGTGTTTTTAAGCTCTTGGTAATTTACACATCAATAACTCACCCAGCTATTTCGAATTGACCTTTCGACAAATGTTTTCAGAAATGGCAATTCTATAACCAAAAATTTGAGGACATGGTTTAAGCTATGTTTTTCTAAGTGGCAAGGCGGTGGGTGCCGAAGCATCTATAAGTCGAAGGTTCGAATCATACTAAAGGCAGACATTTCGGGCATTTCCACTAAAAAGCCTACTTCTCCCCACTGCTAATTTCATACCTTTACAATAAGTCAATCATTTGACTGCTATAACCAACAACACAAGGCATCTTAAAATCCGCGACATCCGACTTCTTGCACAGGTTGCCACCAACGACATTTGATAACGCTCTTATGAAAATAACTATGTCCACGTGTCTGTCCCTACAAATATAGCTGACACTGTTAGCTAGCAACTAATCTTCTAAAAGAATCTTCCTAACAGACGCAGTAAGAGATTAAAAAAACATTAATTTTCTTGAACCCATAATATTAACAATAAGTTCGTGTCTTAGGACTTACCACCGTCTCTAAAAACCATAACACAAAAACGAGGCTAGACTATTGTGTTATTTCTTTATAAAAGTAGATCCCCCCTTACCTGCTGAGTAAATTTAGTTGATATTAGTTTCTATTTTCTCTCTAAGCCGAACTCGCCGATGCCCATACAATCAGAGTTTCTTCCATAATCCGCGTGTTTGTTTTTTAAGCCTCCCTTTATCTTTAAGCTATCTCCCAATTGTTCTTTTCGATTTTTTTTTGTTTTCTTTTTTTTTAAATTTAGCAAGCATGTGATCGTTTCACTAGTTAGTTAGGGGTTCTAAAAACCTATGCTTACTTGAACCTTCTCTTAGCTTTCTTGGTATGTTAAACTATGAACTGTAAGCTCGCAAGAAACTTTAAACGTGTAGACAATCATAAATGGAAAACTGTATATATAATCTGAAGGAGTATACAATTAGAAGAAAGTAAGAAAACTCGAAAAAAAGCTGAGCAAATAACAGTCTTTCATAATTAAAACTGTATATTTAAGAAATTCAACACAGTCACAAAAGAAGCCCGATAATGGATGAAGAAACCGTGATGGTTTTCTGGAAATCAGTAGCATCTCTTCGCAATCCGTGAGATTCCTCCGAGGTTTTGGCTTACCCCCCTTTCCTGGCTGCTAGCCTATCACAGGAGCTGCGTGTCGTGCCGGGGAATAAGGCTGCCCAGGTTCCAGGGAAACATTTGCACCAGGGTGATCTGATACGCCTGCCCATCTCTTGTGATATTTAAGCTTCGTGGAGATGCCTGGTGTCTCAGTTGTTAGAGACTTAATGACTGTTTGGTAAAACAGTCCGTGTGGGGATAATGTCAAGTTTTCTTTACCTTTAAGTTTTAAAAAGCGAGTTTAGAAGAATACGTTATTAACAAAATAGTTTTCTGTAGCTCGGCAAAATTACCGCTACTTAAGCTATCATTCCAAATCATTTCATTTTTTAAGAAAACATTGGCACGCATATGAAATTTCCATCGCTTCGGCTCAAAATGCTTCGATTTGAATAACTTACTGTATAACGTTCTAAATGATACAGCCTCATGTTGAGGCGTTGACTGCTGTTTGTTTAAATTTAGTCCTTGTTTTTTTCTGAATTTATATAAACTTTTCAATCTAAAAACAGGCCACCAATAAATACATATGATTCCCTTTTTTTCCCGCTAAATCACAGAAAATCGGCGGATGGAATGTTTTTCCGTGAAGAAAATCTAAGTAGCCAACGTTTGCTTCATTACCGGGGCGGGCAACATTGAGAAATTCAAAATCTTCATTTACATACAAAAAAAATACCGGTTTCAGATCAGATTAGTCAAATAAGAAAGGCGGAGGAAAGAGTCTGATAATGATGGAGATTATCTACATCGCTCTGATATCTTTTCCCCAAAAATAATATAAACCGTATGATGTGATATTATGTTTTAAGGTCGGTAGTTAACTCGCAGGGATTTCACACAGGATAACAAACAGTTGACTAAAATTTTTACAAAGGCGAAGAGCTTTTTTATTGTTTGATGTTCTTGTTGTTATACACTGAATGAAATGTTGTGAATAGCATGTTCTCGTCACGCTTTACATAAAACAAGAAAGTTTATTATAGTGAATTTCATCCTTTTAGTTGCAATATCTTACAGATATTTGCCCAAATTAAGTGTATGGATTCAACACTTTTAAAAACACAGTAAAATGTTTATGATTCCGAAACCATAACTTAAACCGCGATGTTTTTTCTTTCTCAATTGAGCAATATTTTTTTCGGATGTTATAGGGGACAAACTTATAAGAAGTTACGCCATAAGAACAATGGCAACACTTTAAGTTTGGCTTAGTGTTTGAGTGCAAAAGCAAAAAGCGTCAATTATCCTCAGCAAACACCTCACAAAAACGTATGACAAAAATATCCTCTTCGCTGTTTCTCATTCCGTTCCGTAGTTACATAAATTCACACAACTCATTTCTTACCTTCAAAATGAACGTTTCTTCTGTGACTTAGTAAGCTCGTGACATCATCTTTGCTCTAACATATCCATCGCTCCCATTTCAGTTCTGTGGAATACCGAGAGTTTTGAGGAATACGGTTTATGGTCATCTTAAAAACTTCTGGGCCACACACCCCTTTTCATAAACAACAATAGCAATAAACGAACATCGCTAACATGTTTTTGAATAGGTTGGAAGTTGTGAATCTCCGGGGTTTTATTTTTTAAGTTAAACCCTTTGTTGCATTGTGTCCACCACAGTGGACACTTTTTTTCAGGATTACAATAAATTGCGCTTTACGAAAATAAATAGTTTGGTTTCACAAATGCATTCTTGTGATACAACTTTTTACCTGTGGCAAGCTAGAGGAGCCTACTCTTCCATTTTAATATTAACCATATGCATACACTTTTGAAAGCTACATTACTTAAAGTAAAACCAATCTTCAGCTTCATGGCGTCCACTCAGATGGATTCAAAGTTTAACAAACCATCAGCTTCAGTGCATGGCGTCCACTCCAGAGGACAAACTAACCCCTTTCTCAATGATGGAATATGAAAATGTTATTTTATAAACGGGTTTATTGATGCTAAAATGAACTTACACAACATGTTTCATCCATATTTTAATATTTCTCTGACCTCATGCAACAAAGGGTTAATGGGCATCTTTACCGCTAATGACAGAGAAAATGAAGATGAGTTTCGAAATAAAAACCAAGTTTAGAAATAAAAACAATTTTACCAAACATTCCCTCGGTCTTAGGGAGAAGAACCAGTGCCCAGGTTATGTAAGTACAAAGCGGACAAACAGACGATAGTATAGTTGAGGGGGTTTTAAAAAGGTTAGTCACTGGACAATCAAATTGTTCCATATAGTTTCTTACAGGCACTGACAGTCTTTTACTTTTATGACAACTTCTTATTTACGAATTTTTTTTTAAGTGCCTATAAATGCATGATAGTAATGAGTAAGTAAGAGAGGTGTGGAAGAAAGGAGAAAAGAAAGAATGCGTTAGGGAATGAAGATAGAAAGAGATAGTCTTTGTTTGTTTTAACAGTCAGCTGTAAAGCGTGCAATCATAACGATGTGTGCTCTAAAATGTGTATACTGTGCATGCACGTGAAACAAAATTATTGTCATATTCTGTACATCATTTATTTCTGTGTCATTGTACATGCAATAAGTGCATAGTATCTAATAATACACAATCCTAACAGAAGTAAGAAAATTACAATAGTAACGGCAAAAAAAGATCACGGGACTGTATTTGCAAGGTTTTGACAAAATTCGTATGTAATTGCAAATCTGTTCGATGTTAGAAGAACTTTTAGATGCATTAGAATAATGTTGAATTCATACACTTACCTTATGCAAATATCTGTGTCTTTTAAAAAGTTAAATGCCATCTTAAAAATCGCGTTAATTTTAGGTGCTTTAAATTAAGCGTACCCCAACGCTCATTGTTTACTTGCTTGATCTTTAAAAAACAGAATTTTATGAATTGACTCTTCATCTCACTTATTTCTCTACCCCTTTCACTAATCTGTTATCGAAAGTATGGTTTAAAGACAGTCGATTTTCTTCTCTTTCTTTCTTTTTTCATGATCGTTCTTCCATTTCTGAATTATTCGTTTTAATCAACCTCTCTCTCTCTTTCTCTCTCTCTCTCTCTCTCTCTCTCTCTCTCTCTCTCTCTCTTTCTCTCTCTCAATATCTCTGTAGACTTCTTTCTTTTCTTCACCCAGATCTTGCTAGATGCCAGCCTTTGGATAAAGCCAGTTATGTTTGAATCCTAAAATACAGAAGGCAACAAAGAACTATACATCTAAAGATTTATCATATAGATCTAAATCTAGATATAGTTTTTTTCTTAGCTTCATTATCTGACATACTCTACATTTAACTTAGACTGTAAATAAAACAGAATAGACCTAATTCTAGACAGCGAATCGTTGTAAACGAAATATATTCCTCTTCAAAACCTAGCTCCCACAAAGTTAGATCTACATATGGTTTGACTTTAAATTTTAATGACGAATTTTAGCTAACAGTGAAGTATATCTCTCTCTAAAGTGATTTGGAGTTTTCTTCATCCTCTTCATCCAGATCCAGCTAGATACCGACCTCTAGTCAAAGTCTTTCGACTATATATATTATGAATGCCAGTTTATGATACAATAGGCCAGCAACCAAAAATAAAAATAAAAAAAGATAATTTTATTGAGAGTTTATTTCTTACAGTCGTTAACCTTTCGTTTCATTTAAAAAATGACAAGTATGACAAAACGAGATAACTGTGGGGTTTTTTTTATTCATAAAACCTAACAATTATATCTAGCGTGACAAAAAGTCACGATCGCCATTTAAAAGGTAAGATGATGCAGGTCTAGATTTTCGTTTTTTCATGTCCACTAAGCAGAGATCTTGAACCTTTTCCCCAACAAGATTACAAAGATTGGTTAAAACTTTTGTTCATAAAGCCTATGAAAGCTGTGCACATTAAGTAAATATTGCGCCTCGCTATTAAAATGGCTGACGTTCCCCGAATAAAATTCATTTAATTTGTGCTATGAATCAGTGTAGCCTTAACTTACGTAGATCCGCAATGGTTCTTAGCACAAAGGAATTATGATCTAACTTCTGGGAGTGTCCTCTATTTTCAATAGTGAAGTGCAATATTTTTGCAATGTGCACAACCTCTGTTGTGTTCTCAAATAATTATATTTTATTCTTTTCATTAGCGATGACGCGCATGGAATGACGTAAAAATCTTTTTTAAAAAAGCACTGTTTTTTGCATCGTGAAATAATTCCTTAGCACCACCGCATCGGCACGCATCATGAACGCACTTTGCCGTGGCCAATTAAAACCCATCACGGCTAGATCTATATTTTGTAGGACTTTAAATTTTGGTCCGAAATTAAAAAGAAAGGTATATTAAAATAGCCCTCATCTTTTTTTTTATCCCAAAAATTGCATAAATGACTCTGTAGTATGCTTAGAATCTTTGGGCATAAATTGAAGGCTGTACGTTTTTGTGGTTTTAGCGACTATAGCTTTGACTACAAACACACAAACACACACAATTTTTTTTTAAAAAAACCAGACTTTTCATTTTTTAAGAAGATGACAAAAATTCTTTGCTTGAAAAGATTAATAGCACTGGAAATATGATTTAATTTTTAGTGACTTTAAATTGGAAATTAGTACAAGGTAGAAGAAACACAATTCGTCTCTAACCTTTTTTATTTATATAATCTGCAATTTTTTTTTATCTTGTACATAGATCACAGACTCTAAGATTTACATGATTGTTCGTAATTTCACAGGCTTGTCAATGTAGTTTGTCATACGTTACGCCGCTCTAGAAAAAAAACTGAGGCGTGTAATTAGTCTGAACGTGTTCCTAATCAAACGCTTTGAAAGGTCACCCATTTTTTATACTTTTCAAGGTTAGTGATGCGATGATTCTTTCTTAAATGGAATTTCCAAATTGATATTTAATATCGTTTCGTTAGTTGCAGTCGATGCCGTTATCCTTGAAATAAAGTTGCATGTAATTAAGAAAGGAAAAGGAAATAATAGTGATGCTGGAAATACTACAAAATTGTATAACATTATATTATTGCATCCTTAAGAAGGGGAAGCTGTCATTACAGACTTTAACTTGTTTAAGCAGCAACGCGTGAGTATGACGGGAACGTCTAAGGGTCTATTTTTAGAAACCGGTTTCATTATTTTATAGTTTCCTCGATTTGATTTCCGATTTTCACGTACGCGCAGTGAGACACGGTGCGTGTGCTTAAGGTCTCTACTATTTATAAACGCATAACTTGGGCAGTTTTCGAAACAAACACGTACCTACTTAGATACTACAGACTTTAAGCAGCAACGCGTGAGTATGACAGGAACGTCTGTGGGTCTATTTTTATAGTTTCCTCAATGTGCTTTCCCGATTTTCACATACGCGTAGTGAGACACGGTGCGTGTGCTAAAGGTCTCTATTAATGAATTTGCCGTGAGTAACTTTGGTAAAAAAAAAATTTTTTAAATGAGAAAAAAGAAAGGAACAATGGTAATGGAAGTATCTTTATTTTGATAAAGTATATCCTGAAAGAGACAGTGTGTTATAAGTTACGTTATATGAGAGGATACATATAACTTAAATCTTTCAGACATCAGTTCATGCTTTTGGATCTTCATATATATATATATATACTAGAGAGCATTAAAAACGCACAAGTTTTTTTCCTGCATTACCTAATGGACATTGTCTAAAGATTTGAATGAAAATTGTCCCCCAGTGTTTTTTCTTTTCTTTTTTTGCTCGGACTCTATCGATGGCATCCGCACCTCAGATTTTGAACTCATTGAGATCTACACAATTATTTGTCTAGACTGGTGTTTTAGTGTCTACAAATACTTTGGAAAGAGCGATCAAGATGAAATTCAAAACACTTGCTTAGAATAGATGTGCTGAAGAAAATGCCTCTAGGAATTTCTTGAAAATTTACTTTGAAAGGAAAGAAACGCCCCAACAATCCTCGACCCGGCCAGCCACGAGTGACATGACTAGGACCCATCAAGGCCAGTTCATACGGCTCTCCCATCTTCGAAATCTATTTCAGACACCAACCAATACCTCGATTCAAATCCAAGGCAAACATAATCATTTTTGTTTATGCCCATACTGTGGGACGTAGACTGCATTCTACCGGGCTATTCATCTGACGCCCTCTTTATAATCAATGATTTTTCAAGGTTTCTTATGTCCGACAGGCTAGCATGGGCACATCAAATGTTCATACCCTGATACACCAATGGAGATCCACCAAGTTTTCTGACGGAAGCCGATTCAAAGTCTCATTTGCTGACAGTAGGCTTCGTTTATGACTTCAAGGACCTACAGGCTAACCTGGGCACATCAAAACGTTCGTCGCATGAGACAGCAAGGGCGATCGAAAGCCGATTCAATGTCTCATTTGCTGACAGGGGGCTTCGTGTCTGGAGGTGACCAGGAAAAAGGTTTTCAGTTGCATGTGTGATAGAGCAAAATATACTTTGAGGTGGAGGTGTTCATATTTGAGGAGGCTTCCCCTATCGTCATCGAACCCCGCTCCATGAGTAAAGGAACAAAGTTATCGTAGTCCTATATCAATGACGTTTTGAGGATAATAGTCGTACCCATGTTAGGGCAGAACAACTACTTACAAATCTTTCAACACGATAGACCATATTCTGCCAACACTGCAATGAACTTTTTGGCTCAATAACAAGTGAACGTCATAAAGTGGTCATCCCGAAGCCCAGCCAGCCATTAATGGAACATGCTTGGGACGAGTTTGGGAGAAGAGCTCAGCTTCACAACGTTCAAAATGCGAACCAGTTGGAGAATGCTCTTTATTAATGGAACGCAATCCTCTAGCACTTTTTCCAAAGACTGTGCAACAGTATGTCGAATCAATGCCAAAAGAGAAGGGCACACACCCTACTTAAACCAGACTCAGTTGTAACTTTTGCATATATGACGCCAAAGCAGCATCGTCTTTAAATGCTTTCCTTTTGTGATTCAAATGTGCCAATAAAATTAGTACGCTGCTTCATATTAAAAAAAACTTTCAGATACGCTACAAAAATATCACCTTCACATCATAAGAGGTACACATATCTGTTAAAAAGTAATTAAGTTCCAATTTTTTACCGGGTGTTCGAAAAAGGTTTTTTTTTTTCTTGATCTATAATTAATTATGCACAAAGTAATGATAAAAAGTCTTACAATCATAACAAACTTTACAAAAAGCAAGGGCATACCCTTTAAACATAGCTTAAGTCTAGTCTGAAATTACCACACCTGGCCTAGCTTTATTATTTTCAAGTCTCGATATAATCACGTCGTCACGATATTTCTGATTTTTTTTAAACCGTCTCAGATAGATCACTAAACTGTTGTTCCATATGAGTTGATGATTTCTCTGTCACGATTTCTCTTATTTCCATTACCAGAGAAAAATAATCTGTATGTTGTTTTTGATCAGGTATTTGTTTCGTTATAATGAGTTCCCACTTATAAGCGCATGTGAAAGCTTTTAGTAATAAATTGAACTAAACATTCATTTATTGGCAATAAAAGCAGACAAAAATATTAACGTTGAAATAAAAATGAGGCATGAAGCAATAGATGGACAGATTGATAGATCGATAGATAGATCAATAGATAAATAGATAGATAGATATCCATAGACAGACAGACATATAGATATATAAACAGACAGATAGATAGATGGATAGATAAAAATAGATAGATAAATATAGAAATATTGATAAATAGATATAATAACAGTTTCTGCATTAGCACAACGGTAAAGTTCTCAACATGGTTGGAGCGTATTATATGGGATAACCCTGCTTCCTGATCTTGTTGTTTATTGGGAGAGAGAGAGAAGGGAGAGAGCGAGAAAGAGAGAGAGAGAGAGAGAGAGAGAGAGAGAAGGAAAGTTCATAGCTGTCCAAAAAGAACAGTATAAATTCATTAAGAAAAAAATTGAAAAACCTATGTTTTGTACATCATTTTCCTGTCTGTTTAGTCTTATTTTAGAAACATGCTATTTAAATCTGCCTACACAATCATAAAAACAAAAATCGCGAAAATAAAATGACACAACCGTTTCAGTGGAACCTCATCTAGTCTATCGTTCACGAAGAACAATGGTTGTATTATAGTTTTTTTTAGGTAAGGTAGATCTTTTGAGTTTTCTTCATATAAATTAAAAGAGATTTGGCTTTTGTTAAGTCCTGTATTTCCAAAATATTATGAGTCCCTGATTGAATAGAATATTGAATCTTTATCTGTTTCTTTGTTGCTGATATTAAAATTGTTTCTGCATTTAAAAGTTACAAGCAGATGATTAAATGGAGATCGCTGGCCTGAAAATTATTATTGAGGATCAAAATCTGGACTTATGTTGACATAAAATATTCTGTTTGGTGAAGAACTTTTCCCATTGAAAAGAATTCTTTTTAGAGAGGCTTAAAACGTATAAGAATCTGAGAACATAGTAAAAGAAACGTGATGCTAATTGCTTTGTCTTTTTGATATTTCAAAAGTAGTGGTTCTATGGCTCCAAAACACATAAAGGGCATGTCAGAGTTGTTTTGTTTCATTAAGCTTCCACAGTCATTAAGACTAAATACTGGTGGTGATAATGATGATTGGATGATGTTAATGGTGATAATAATGTAACATTACCGACTGTAATAGCAGTAATAATAATATTAGTCATAACAAAAAATACATCATGATGATGATGATGAAGACGATGATGATAATGTTGATGATGATTATGATAATGATGAAGATGAGTAGAAGGAGAAGGGGAGGAGGATTATGACATCGGTTAGGGCTGGCGTGATGGTAGTACTAGAAGTTAGGATAAGAAGGACATTTATAAAATAAAACAACAGTTACTAATATTAGAGAGCATTTTGTTAGCTTTAGGTAGCGATATTGTTTATGCTATATATGTCTCAGTCTAGCTACTTCTTTTGATTTTTTTTTACAGCAGCAGTCAAAGAAAAAAAAACTTTTTCTTCCCTAAGCCTATTCATCCATTATCACTATATTCCTACGGTAGCGTTCTGTTAACACGTTTTGCTGATGAGATCCACCATACAGCTAGCACAATTTCCATTACTAGTCGGCCATCTCCCAGATACTTTAGCTAACTACTGCAAAGACTAGCACAAATGTCAAGCCTCTCCGGCTCATTTCCTTTCCTTCACCATAAGCCTCATTGGGCATGCGCGACATACACACCGGAAGTTTTTCCGGATCTCGTACCAAATCCCGCCACAATCCACGAGATTTGTCCGACATCACGTCTCTCTTTCTTGTTAGCAGAGATTACAGATTATAGTACATGCTCTCCGTTTTGGTATGGTTCTTTTCTTTAGAAGATAAAGAAGTGGGAAATACTAGAAACCCTCTTTATCAACAACTTTTGAGAATAATTCTTACTAAAAATCTTTTCATGCTATCCCTAATCTTTATGTTATAATAAAGGTCTTTTTTTCCCTATGCATTTTCGGATATGGATTAGATGGCAAATTGCTAGTTGGCCTCACAGCATTGTTTGACCATCTCCAAGTTTACATCGTCCCATTTTGAGTACGTGTTGTTGTTGTTGTTGTTAGAGTAAGCTTGTTGGCCGAGAGAATGAGTAAATAAATAAGAGGGTTATAAGCCTCTATTCTAAAACTTTGTTAACAATCTGCGTCCCTCAATTAAGTAGTAACTCATAGGTTTCAATCATTAACACGGTCATAATTTCTAATTCTTGAAAAGATAATGGTGAAGATAAAACTTTTATATTAGATCAGAGGCGCATCTTTTATTAAACGCACTGTCAGTTAAAGATATTTTAGGAGGGGGGGGCATACTATTGAGCTGCAAAATTGACCGTTTGCAAAATTTAAATCTGAGAGCACACCAACACTTAACCATGTACAGCAGACACAGAGAACAAACGATTACATTGAGGGAAGGTCTCATATAGGTTATAAATCTAGAGATCAGAATTACTAATGGAGGCAGCCACTGCGCAAACACTACTAAAGGTTGGTGTGCTTTCGGATTTAAATGGTTGCTTTTGGTGAGATGAGGATCTTCACGTTCAAGTTCACATGTCGCTTAGAGAGGCTAAGCATTAAGCAAGGACCTCTGCCATATATTTCTTTTTAAGTCATGGTATGAGCTATGTCTCAGTAGCAAGGCGATGGGTGTCGTAGATACTATAAGTCGAAATTACCAATCACACTAAGGAACGACATTTCGGGCATTTCCACTTAAAGCCTACGAATTAAGAGTTATACCTTTAAAATCTTCCAATGACTTGATTGCGCAGTGGCTGACTCCACTATTTTTTTTTAAATCTAAAACATGTATGTAAAGCATAAGATGCATTGTTATTATAAAGATGGACGGATTGAAGGTGGAGAAAGAAAAAAAATTATATTTATGAAAAGTCATAGAAAGGGAGCACATAGAAATAAAGGTAAAAAGAACGAGATACCAATAGGAAGAGAGACAGAGAGAGAGAGACAGGCAGACAGAAAGACAGACAGACAAAGGAAGAGGTTTAAAAATAGAAAACTAGGATTATTCAACACAAACTGTTACAGCCCGTTGATTTTGATATAATGACAGCTAATCATTCTTTCGTTCATCATTCTGTTGTTAACAACAAACAAAACGAAAACAAATTATAACTTCTTCTTTGCCCTTGTATAGCAAGCAGGTTGTGGGACAAAAAGTATGGTTCGTATAAGAATCGTGTTGATGAGAGTGACACACCAATTTCGTTGTAAAATATTACATTTAAAAGAAAATGTTGACGAAGCGAGTAATCTATTAGCTTTTACGCTGTTCTCAGGCAAAACAAATTGCTTTATGACTCTATAAGTGTGCACAATGACTTTCGACTAAAGATAAACAATAATTAAAAGGCTATTGAAAGAAAATTTAATGTAGCTCCTTTGTAAATTTTGCACTGCACAGTTCCTTTGAAGAAATTTAATTTATTTGAATAAGAATGTGGGAAATGCTAGTCTTAAAATGTCAGTTTGGTTGCTTTGGACGAATTTGTTTTGTCAACGCAATATAACCTGTCATTCTGTAAACGTCTGACCCCCCCCCCCCACCCCCTTTACCCGAAAAAAAACCTTTTTAAAAGATACACCGGTCCTGCCTTAAACAGACGTCATATTGTCTCTTGCCTTGGGTCAATGGTTGGTTGATTGTTTGAATTTTAACGCC
>BMAT01013462.1:8784-26527 GCA_019649035.1 Elysia marginata | reverse complement strand
GCAGACGGAAAATATTTTTTTTTTGAAAAGTTAAGATGTTTACAATATCACATCATCAAGAACTGTTAGAAAGAATGATATCACCGTGAAAGAAAAAAATATTTTTAATGCAGCCACTTGGTTAATTTTGGTTGATTCCAAATTAATCATGTGTCGGTCCGAAGCCCCTTGAATGCAAACGCAAAATATTTTTTTTTTATTTTCAAAGTTAAGATTTAAAAAAAAACTTCCATCTACAGGTAATTTCTGTAAATACTCTGTTCCTTTCAGCATGTTTTTACCTTAGTCTCTTTCTTGTTTGCCTCATTTGTTAAGTTTTGTTTGGTTTTATTAAGACCGATATGCCCTATCTTAGCAAACAGTCAGAGGTAAAAAATTTTTTTTGCAACAGTAAGAAAAAAAAATTTCACATTATACAAGTCAATCATCTTTATTTCTAATTTTCAAACTGATAATTTTGAGTGAAATGGATAAAGAGAAAAAAATCTTATTTTAGAACATTTTGTTTCCGTTTCCCGTTCTTTTGAACGGGTCTGCCAGCTTGTAAAACATAAATTGTAACTAAATTCTTTATTTCCTTTATAACACACAAAAAAAAGAAAATTGGTCAACTTGACTTGTGGCGTGCAAAGATTTTATTACCTCGTACCAAACGTTTTTAGAAACATGTTTATTTTTAATTTTGAAGCAGCTATAAAGGTTTTTCAGTGATTTTAAAACTTATGACTGCCGATTTAAAAGCTAGTTATTAAAAAAATCCTTTGCCCTATTAGTCAAAGATTAAATCACACTTCAGAACTCAGCTTTTAAAACTTTTAAAATCTTCTATCGACCAAACTTTATTACTTTTTCGTCTTAAACACGCACGTATATTTGTCGTTCCATTATACTAAAGTGCACTCTTCCAAAAGGGCCAGTCGATCCTTTTCACCGTCTGAGTATTAGTAAACAAAAACGTCACATAAACTTCGGTTCTAAGGACCATCTCGGAATACAAGCTCCCTGATGTTTTATAAACTTTATGCTTAGTTTGTTTATGTCGTCTTTGTTGTTGTTTATGAATGGTTTTTTTTTTCAGATTGAGAAGGTCTCCTGTCGTCTAAACATAATTTTGGACTTTGCTGTTGGTTGGTTGTTTGAATTTTAACGTCTCTTTTCAACTACAAGGTCATATCAGAGACGGCGCTTGGGACAAATGAAAGCGTGCTGCCACATTGTGATGTAAGGATGGCTTGCATACACCACGCCCAGTCTCATTATCCTGACACCGGGCCGACCAGACATAGCACGAGATCCATAATGCCAGACACTAGGCGGATCAGCTGCTAATACCAATTTTAAAGTCCTTGGTTTGGCTCGGCCGGAGGTCGAACCCGCACCTCCCGATCTCTGAGCGAGTGTCTTACCAATAGGCCACAGAGCCGGTTTTTGGACTTTGCAGAAACAATAAAATTATTTTTTTTAGCGTTTATTTTCTGTGATGAGTTTTACGGCCAGACGCTATAAGATGGCAAAATTTGGTATAATAATATTTATGGGGTGCCTCTGTTTATCTCCACTAATAAGAGATCGAGCGTTCGAGACATTCGACATAACTTTCTTACCGCAAACGTTGTTTGTCTCATTTGTCAAACTTTACAGAAGGAAAAATAATCTTCACATTTACACGGTTTGTAAATCGCAGCTGCCAACAGCAAACCACAAAGCTCGCATAGCAAATTACAAGGTGTGAACATTCTTTTTCCGAAGTAGACTACCGGTACATGATTTCCTTACAAGACATAGTCAACGCTCCTCGTATATTCTTTTGGCCTCTGTCATATTTAGTGGTTTTGTCTACAGGATAAAAAAATTCACATTTACAAACTCACAGATCATGCTTCAGGGCCATCGGCCCGCTCTAGTGGACGAAGTTCATAAGCGAGGAAATCCAGGATGGCCGGTGGGCTAACGGGGTCCTTAGCCAATCGTATGCTGTAAAACTTACGCTACCTATTGGTGTAGTTACGTAATACGTTATCGTCGTCCGCGCGCTTGGTCTCTCTTGGGCGCGTCCACGGTTCCTGTTTTTGACCAGTATTATAATGGATCATGTGGCTTGCGTGTTCATAAAATTCTGTCGTTAGCCTTCACAACACACGATGATACGCAACTCTAATAATCATCTATAGTATATCTATCTTTGCGAGAAAAAAATATCCTAGTTTTGTAGTGTGGGGAGTAATCATAATTATGGTATATCTTCTAAAATCTAAGTCAGTGTTCGCAATATTGAAATATTGCATTACTTGGACATGACTAACGGTCATATTTCCTCGTACCAATAAAAATAATCGAAAACCTTGCTGTCCTTGACCGCAGATCTTGGCACTGGTGTGCTTGATTATTACGTTTACGAATTTAACGTCCTCGACGCTTATGCGAAATCTTTATTTATACCTTTGAATGAGACTGGCAGGGTGGCAGAGTCAATGACATTCCTGGGAAAGGTTGGGTCTTACCCTACCGCATAACTTTAGAGCAATGTTGACGTTATTTAAACCAGTGCATTGACCCTCTACACCCTCCACCCGCACCCCCGTCTCAAAAGTCGTACACTAAGCTTGACCATTGGCTAGTTATCCGAGGCATTGTTAGGGCTGGTCCCTGGGGCGTAAGTCTGAAAGGAAACGGCATGCAAATGTGCTAATACCCTTAGCTCCGACCATCTGGCGTGAAGCGGTGCCAACAGAAGAATTATTGCTGATTGACCAAGAATGACCTTGCGTAGCTAGGTATAACTAATGAAGTATTCTTAGCTGTCGTTACATTTGCGCTAAGTTTAGTCTCATGTTGTTAGTATAATAATGTATTTTCATAGCTCATTTTTATTGCTCACTTTAGTCGCTTTTGAGATAATCTAAGATTCCTGCAAAGATAAAGAAACAGGCAAAGCGTCGAGCGATATCTGTAGACATCGCTGGCAAGTGTCTCTAAGTCAAGTTATGCCGAGTGAAAAAAAACTGCAAACTAATACAGGATAAAAAATAAAATAAAACCTTATTGTCCATTTTTTTAAATCTTTGTCACATTATTAGTATGAATATCTTAGGTATGAGGGTTAATAAACCACGTAATGAAATGTAAAGTTTATTTCTTTCCGTTTGTGCTGTTTTAAATCAGCTTGAGACCTACTACATTTTTCTTTTCTTTTGTAAGTATTTCATTCAAAATGAAAAAAAAACACAATTACAAGCGATCGAAGGATATGAAAAAGATATTTGCCCGAAGTAGACCCTGCCTGAATATGAATCATTCGGCAACTGGCTCTTTTGGAAGGTTCTAAAAATGTATTTTGGTGACATTTGACAAAGACGATAACATATCAAATAAACTTTGTTGTCAAAGAAGTTATAGAAAAGTAAACTTGTAAGAGTCTTTATGTGGCGTTTTTTTATAAAAAAGATATTTTTATTAAGATGGGAGGAAATTATTTTGCATATCTTAATTTGTTACCGATTTACTATACCTGAAAGGCAATGAATCTACCTGGTCTTTTGTGAAAACAAATGGAGAAAATGGACTAATATTTCCAGATTATAAAAGCCAAAAATGCTTCAGCCTGCTTACAAAACTCTTAAGTACATATTTCTAATATCTTATTTAATTATTGGTCCCAGAAGCGAATAAGATCAAAAAAAGGTCATAAACTTATAAATTATTCAAAAACATTTTTTTAGTAAAAACTTGAGCGAGTACTCTAAAAGGCCTATTTTCCTTATTCGATTAATCGCGCATGTCGACTTCTTTTGTGGGAAAAATCATGTTTTTAAACCTATGGTTAGGACATTTCCTCGATGTTGTCTTGGTGTAAAGGAAGTTATGTGTAATATCCAGATTTGACTTTCATCTCTTCGTACAACTGTTGTTTCGTGCCGTAATGTTAGCTCCTTTGACGATTCTTTTCGTTCTAGACTTGTGCAACGACGAAAAGTAATTAAAATCTGGATTTTACACGTACATTCGAGCTCCATTATCGAAAAAATGCCGAACACTTTTGACTGTATAAAAACTAGATTCTTAGTACGTATAAACGAAGTTATATTTAGCATCACTCGAAGGCGTATGCATAGATCTTTTTTAAACTTATAATAGCATTTTACTATCGTTTTATTCATTAATAATTTATTAAAGTTGATCCGAATTCGATTTTCTATGGAGCAAACTAAATAGTAGGTTGCTTTTTAGTCTTTTAAAAATGATGTGGATGATAAAATTCTAAACACTTTCTATCCACCCCCAATCAAATTTGGTAGAGTTTTTTTTTTTTTTTGGATAGGCATCACATCTCGAAATCTTCTGAATCGAGAATCAGATGTAAAATTTTAATTAGAAGAATTTTCTTTTTTCTTTGCTCTTGTTTAAGTATTTCCGCATGTACCTGTAAATACATGGCTTTGATGAGAATTTAGAAAGGTATAGAGTGAGAAAGAAAGGTACTATCGTGTTGTTAGGCGCATCGCCTTGGTGGTACTTGTGCCCTGATGTGTTTCTTCGTACGGGAGTGAAACATAATAATTATCTAGTTACGAATATCATGTAATATTTGGGCCGCTATGTCCAGGTTAAAATCAAACAATAGATCAGTACACATCTCTCGTTATCGTATCTAAATAAGATCTAGAGGGGTGAAATTAAGTAGCAGTGGAAAAACATATTTCGGTAAAACGAAAGATTGTCAGAGATAACATTGTATTAAAAATTTGGCTCTGAAGACTAAACTGTTTTGTTGGTGTTGGTGGTGATACAATTATTGTAATTATCATACTTTCTTCGTAAATAGTTAGAAAACTGAAATTTGAGGTAATTTTAGTGAGAGTTACTTTGTATTTCATGTAGAGTACATATCAGTTTATTTTTTTATTCACAGCATTAAGATAAAAAAAATTTTGTCTTCTTTAACCCTGTACTGCCCAGCGCATTATATATGATATGCGGAAACGCACCATATCTGTTTCATTTGGGACTAAAGTTAGCCTTCATGCCAAGCGTATCTTTATGACACAAATTCCAGACCAGAAACTCGACAACTTATCAAATTTTCTTTAATGCAAATTCAATCCATTGCCTGTAGGCAGTTAACTGTACTATGCTTTTACCTAAAACTAAGTATGCGGTACAGCGATAAAAACACTTGCTTTACCTTGTTTTCAATGGTTGAAGTGACACAAACTGTGATGTTGAATTTGAGGATAAATCCGTGAAGAAAAGTGCATCAAAATGTTCGGAGATTAATTGATTTTCCGATTTAAACTGTCAACTAATAATATCACACACGTACTCGAAACCTTCTGACGTGGAATTTATTGTCTCTTTTTCAATCGAAATGCCTTTGTCTGAGAAAAACATAAAAATTTGACGCCAATTTTTTTACTTTTTTTTGTGGACCAAACAAAGCGCGCCACAATTTTCAGCCTAACAGCGTTCTTCTTAGAGTCTACAAAAGAACGGATGATGGCATAAAAGTCGCTCAAACATTTTCACAATAATTCTAAAGAAGAGAACCTTCAACATTGCCTTCTTAGCATGTACAAATACTAAACTGGAGCTCCATATGTTTTAATAGTTATGTAATGAAAGATCATTTCATTAATTTTAAAATAATTGTTTATTAGGAAACGAACTGAATTTGACGAGGAAAACTTTACTTTCTCCGAGACAAAACAGCTCAAACTATAGTATATTGAGTATCCAACTATATTTAATTAAATAATCCTGCAAAATTTAACTCTTGGTGAACTAGGCAAAAACTCAACTAGATATCTATGTGCTTTATTTCATTAAGGTAATGAAAATTCACAGAATATTACCACATCCCAAAAGGCTAGCTAAATTCTACTCTCACTTTTGTTTTAAAAGATGTTGGTTTTTTTCATAGTATTAATTCTAACCAACATATTAAAAAATCACTCCGTGCACTGTTAACAGTAAGTTCAGTCCTAGCGCACAGCTTGGAAAACATGTCACTAGTACTCACTCACAATGGGATGGCATCGGTTCGTTACTGGCGCGCGTGTCCCTATGGTATGGCCAATGTAACCCACCAGTGCCCTTTTAGCCTAGCGGTCCATCAACGTTTGTTCGATATAGACTTTCGTGATTTCTTGCTCTCACTCTCTCACTTTCTCACGCGTCATCTTTTCGTACTCACCACGGATAACGTTTTATTGTTTCAATGTTTGGGTTTTTTTTGGCCTTTCGTGTTGATTCTTATTTTATTGTTTCGAGTCTCAATATTTTTTCTTTTACACCTAAATACATTTGGAATTCCTTCTTTATGTTGGTATTTTTTACCCATTTTTCTTTCTTTTCTTTTCTCTGTCTGTCTCTATGTCCCTTTCCTTTTTATCTCTCTCTTCCTCTCTATTTCTTTCTCCCTCTCTGTCATTTTATCAATCCCATTGTTCTCACCTCACGCTCTCGTTCTATTGTTTTTTTTTTCTCTCGTTCCTTCTCTTGTTTTTACCTCCTCTCTTTTCGCATCTCTCCTCTTGTTTTTCTTTTTAATTCATAAAGGACTTCCTTTGTAAATATCATCACTGTATTAAAAACAGATGTTAGCGTTTTTGTTGCCACAAGTTTTGTTTGTTGTCCCATCTGCCCATTGAAATTTAAAATGTTCAGTTAAAACGATTAAATAAATCTATTCCATATAGGATCTTCACCAATTACCCCTCGCTGACCCTTTATCCCCCCTTCCATCCCCACCTACTCGCTCTTCACTCTATGTCTTTAACAGTCTTTTGCTCTCTACTTTTTCAAGCTATCTCCTTCTCTCACTCCGATTGCTTCTTCCGCTGTATCTTTCTATAACCTTTAGGCCTCACTTTGTATTTCCCTGGTATTTCTCATTCCATCCATCTCCTACCTTAAGTTTTTCTGATGATTATAATATTCTCCATTACCTTCTTTCTTTATCACGACCCTTTCTTTCGTTCCTTCCTCTTACCTCCCCCAGATATGATCCAAGCAGCAAAATTGGGCGAATGATAATGATTAAGAGATTTGTGTAAACAAGCGGACCCAGAGAGAGAATAGACCGGAGCGCCCCACGACGGGCATCCCTCCATCGGATGAGGAATTAGGATGCGTAACATGAATAGGATCATTCTCCTGTGTTTAGCTTTTTCCTCCGGGCTGTTGCCGGCTGCAGAAACAAATTATTTGCATGTGTCTTTAGCCCTGAAGAATATTGATTGCCTTATTTACTTTTGTTTCGCTCCCGTATGCTATTTTCCTGCCTTGTTTTCACGTAATTTTCTCTCTCGCTGTGTTTCTTTAACATGTGTTGTTCAGTATTTCCCATCCCGGCCCATACTTCTACATCCCGTCTGTATGCTTTACTCTTCCGTTCTCTTTTTTTTCAAAACTTCTTTAATTCTTTCTTTCCTACCGATTGCTTTTCCTCCCTCTCTCCTCTCTCTGACTTTCTTTTCTCTTTTTCCTCCTTCTCTCTCTCTCTCTCTCTCTCTCTATTTCTCTCTCTCTCTCTCTCTCTCTCTCTCTCTTTTTCTCTCTAACTCTAATATAACGCCCATTCACCGTCTCTCTTATTAATGTTATCTCAAAGTCATAGCACATTGTAAATCTTCTTTTAAGCTCTCTTTCTTTTAAACAAATTCTACATTAAGAATTCAGAATCTTGTTCTTTCTTAATACAAACCGGCACACAAAACTTATAAGTGTATATTTGACTTTTCTGAAGGCGTTTTACACCATTTTTAACATTTTTCTTTACTTTCCTAAAAGCATTAATTTTTTAGCTCACCTTTTTTTTTCTCGTTCTCTGTTTGCGTTGCTCTGCTGCTCTTGTCAATTTGACCTGAACAGTATTTTGCTGGGGTTCCTTTTTTCAATTTTTTTTTGTAATTTTCACATCTTTATATTTTTGTATATCAATAGTCTCCTAAAAGTTTCACCCAAACATTACCTCTTGTTATCCTGAATTGTGTCTACCTCAGATGTTTTTCCTTGCATTTTACAGGCCTACATTTTCGATGTAGATTATAACTACATCTGTTTGGGTTGTTTTTTTTCTATTAAGCTCAATAAAACTCGGCCCACTTCAACTCTTTTTGAAACAAGTTCATGCTTCTTCAATGCGACAGACCTTCAAACCTGTGTTTGACATGACAGCCGCTTGGGTGTCATTTGCAGCGTTAAAGATTGCTCGCCAATGTTACAGTTTCAAAACCAGTAGGAACTGGGTCTTTATATTTCATAACCCGGAGTAGTTTATTCGTGCTATTAAGATCGTTACATTTTTATGCGTTTGAAGGCAACTTTTCCAGTTTCTTACCGAAAAACTTGATCCTAAAAATTTAGTTATTTAAAAGTTAGTAATAAAAAGTGTGACGAAATCACGGTGGCCGCCGTGAAAGTAAATAAAAAAATAAATATGTTAAGAGTCTTCCACCGCCAAAGGCAGTCTCATAACTTTACATATTTACCCCAGCAGACCTATACACACCAGAGCCAATTCAACTCATATTTCAGAGCATTAAAGTACGGCAGCCAGTTAGGTGCTCAAATATTAACATTCCACAAATTTCAAGCGCTACCTTTAGCCAGGTACCCATTTTGCAGGTGGGTGGACGGGGAAAAGTTAGGGTAAATTGCTTTCCCAGGATAATTGCAACATGGCATGGTCGGGAATCGAACCTGCGGCCTCCAGATCTCAAGTCCGACGCGCTAACTACTCTGCCACGCTGCCCCATTTTAGCTATTGAGGATATCAATAACAGTATCAGTACCCGCAATATGTTATTACCTCAGTATTGGCTGTAATCATCGCTCGTTGCCCTCTTCGTTTTCTTCTATTTCGTCGTAATAGTAGTAGTAGTAGTAGTAGTAGTAGTAGTAGTAGTAGTTGTAGTGATAGTGGAAGTTTTAATAATAGTAGTAGTAGCAGTAGCAGTAGTAGTAGTAGTAGTAGTTATTGTAGTAGTAGTGGTAGTAGTAGTAGTACCAGTATTAGTAGAAGTAAAAGTAGTAGTAGCAGTAGTAGTAGTAGTAGTAGTAGTAGTAGTAGTAGTAGTACCAGAAGTAGTTGAAGTAGTAGTAGTAGTAGTAGTAGTAGTTGTAATAGTAGTAGTAGTTGTTGTTGTAGTAGTAGTAGTATTAGTAGTAGTAGTAGTAGTAGTTGTGTTATTATTAGTAGTAGTAGTATTGTTGGTAGTAGTAGTAGTAGTAGTAGTAGTAGTAGTAGTAGTAGTAGTGGTAGTAGTGGTAGTGATAGTGGAAGTTTTAATAATAGTAGTAGTAGCAGTAGCAGTAGCAGTAGTAGTAGTAGTAGTCATTGTAGTAGTAGTGGTAGTAGTAGTACCAGTAGTAGTAGAAGTAAAAGTAGTAGTAGTAGTAGTAGTGGTGGTGGTACCTGTAGTAGTTGAAGTAGTAGTAGTAGTAGCAGTTGTAATAGTAGTAGTAGTAGTAGTTGTTGTAGTAGTAGTAGTGTTAGTAGTAGTAGTAGTGGTTGTGTTATTAGTAGTAGTAGTATTCTTGGTAGTAGTAGTAGTAGTAGTAGTAGTAGTAGTAGTAGTAGTAGTAGAAGTAGAAGTAGTAGTAGTAGTAGTATATTAAAGCATTTTACGTAAGAGGTTTGCTTATTATTGGGTGCGATTGCTCAAAGTTTTTTATTTTTTTTTTGTAATCTACATGAAGCTTCATGCTAGTCCATTTATGAAATAATTGAATTCCCTTTGCTACTAGTCACATTTTGGAACAAATAACCTTTTTTCGATTGAATGGAATTTTTTTTGCTTTTGAGGAATGAAAAATGTCATGTAATTCTTATTGTAAATGGCATTAAAGTATAAGAAACTTTATGATGTGGAAAAATCTATTAACTCATCCTAAAGTTATAGCATTGATTATTTGGTAGGTAAAAAACTTCCAATTCCTCCTAGGGATCGGTAACTTTTCGTAATTTGAGGTCTTGCCTGTCTTGATAACCTGGACAGCCAAGCCGGTGAGATCTTGCTGTTTGTGGGGTCACCCATACCGAACAGGTCGGAGGGTAGAGGCCAGACTAAAAGCGATCTTTATGCCTACAGACTTAGCCAAGGACTTACAATTTGCTGGGCAGCAAAAATTGACCCCCCAAAAATGGGCTGAAGCAACTTGCTTGTTGCAAGAGGTGACTAAATAGTAAATGAGGTAGTGACGCCTAGGTTGTGTGAGTGAAGCGTAGCGTCAGCAGCCCTTCCATCAATACACACTGTTACGAAATTACTAACAAGGGAACTACATATTCAGCGTACCTTAAATTGACCACAGGCGTTGCCGTGGAATGATGTAAGAAATGGTGTGGCAGTTTTGTCAGCAATGTTGCCTTCCATCGACCTCTATACGAGTCGATGAAACCGAGCGATATACGAGTCTAATTTTTTTTTACATTTTTATATCATCAAACAAAGATTAAAAGTCATCTGCTCCCAATTTAATTTAGTTTTTGTTTGATTCAACAGAGAAGGACAAAGAGAGAGAGGAGAGACAGATTGACAGAGAGCAGAAAGACTCGGGAAGACAGGAAACAAACAGAGAGGGGGTACTGAAAGAGGCAGTGACAGATTGGGGGAGAGACAGAAAAAACCATAGAAACAGATGGGAAGAAGGACAGAGAGAAAGGCTGAGAATAGGGCGGAGAAGGACTGAGAAAGACAGAGAGATGCTTTAAGAAAGACTGGGATAGAAGCACATCTAGGCTGAGGGGGAGAGACAGGTAAAGACAGAGGGGAAGAGGCAGACAGAGAGACTGATAAAGACAGATAAAGACTGATTGGGAAGCAAAGAGAGGCTGAAAAAGACAGAGAGACATCAAGAGATGATGCAAAATACAGACAGCTACCGACATAGACCGAGCGCGGGCGGGTAAAAATGACAGTCAGAAAGATAGTCGGAGAGAAATGCAGAAAGACATAGAGAGGCAGAGAGACAGACAGAGTATATAGACGTATATGTAAAGAAGGAAAGAGACAGAGAGGCAGAATGGGGCTGGAAGAGAGAGAGAAAGACAGCATAGATAGAGAAAGAGACTTACAGGGCGAGACAGAAAGACAGACAGCGACGTTGAAGTAATAGAGAGACCGAGAGATAAAGAGGGGCAAAAGACAGAGAGAGAAAGAGTGATCGTGAGAGAGGCGGAGATACGTTGAAAGATTAAGAAATATAGCGAGAAATATAGAGACAGACCTAGAGAGAGGTAGATAGGAACGGCATAGAATGACAGTCAGAGAAATGCGGAAAGACAGAGTAAGATTGAGACAGACTTGGGGATAGAGGAGGAATGGAACACAAACAGAGAAATAGAAACACAGCGAAAGATAATAAGAGAGAAAGAGAGAGAGAGAGTAAGAGAAGGGCTGAGAGAGACGCAAGGCGAGACTGAGAGGAATTCATAGATCGATTACGAGAGAGAGAGAGGGGGGGGCATAAAGGAATAACTGAAAGAGAGACACAGGGAGAGTCTGAGAAAGGTAGAGAAATACAATGAGAGACTTAAGAGGAATCATAGATAGACTGAGAGAGGGGCAATATGGCGTGAAAGATAGACAGAAAGACACACAGATAGAGGAAAAACAATGAATACTCTTAGAGCACGTTTCACAAGTCACCGCTTTGATGATATTTTAGTCGCCAAACACTTTGTACAGGAAGATCATACCAACCTACATGTTCACATCACCCCCATAGACCATCTACCTAACGCAGACATCACAAGCCTTTTGAATAAGAAAACTCATTGGATTCATACACTTGGCATATCGGAATATCATAGAATCGACATCAAAGAACAATTTTCATTTTCCATCTCTATATGCTGTTAATAATGTGCAGACTATGCAGGGTTGTGGGTCACGACGTAGGGAATTCGCTGTGTCTCTTCACACGGAGTAATGGTCATAATATACACCTTTATTAATTTTTATTTATCGATTGACTTCTTTTTGTATTTATTTTATGAATTTATGTGTACATTATCTCAAACTTATTTACTTTTTTTTTTAGTTTTTCAGAGGAACCTTTGGATGACTAAACGTTCCTGCTATACTATTTCTGTCTCTCTTTAATTCATTAGATTTTTTTCTTTAATTGATTTCCCTATTTATCTCATTTGTACACGCATTGAAAATTATCGCGTCAATTTATGTATACACGCAGAGGATAATCCCTTTCGGCATTTTACATACTACTGTCTTTGAATACTGCGACACCCTTGATTACTTTTAATGTTTTCTTGTTACTGATAAGGCCTTGGGGCAAAACGTCTTCCATGTCTTTCTTTTTTGTAAATGTAGTGTGTTTTTAAATTAGAGTTGGGTGCTTGACAAATTCATTTTAGATCTATAGGGTAAGGTTAAATAATGGTTAAGCAAAGCAATGGCCGAATTTATAACAATCAAGAACTCCTTGATCATGTTTGCTTATCACTTCCAGCATAGAAAAAAACTTGAATATTTACAGGAGCAGGTGTTGGGTCAGATCTTTACCTTCAGATGAGGCATACCTTAAATAATATCATTTGTTCTCTGTGGTTGTTGGTTGTGGCTGAGTGTTGGTGCATTTCAAGATTCAAATGGTTGGCTTTGGTACGATTTGGATCTGCTCGTTCAAGTAAGCGAGTGGCTTAGAGAGGCTAAGCAAGGACCTTCACTATGAAACTCCTCTTTTAAGGAGCGTAGTGGCGATATGGTATACGCTGTTTCTCTAAGGCGCCGGCGCTACTAGAAATAGAAGGCTCGAGTCATACTAAAGGCAGACATTTCGGGCATTTCCACTGAAAGCCTACTTCTCTCTACTGCTATTAATTATCATTCCTTTGAAATCTTCAATCTTCTTCTGTGGTAGCAAAAATCAAACGGAAAAAGTCAGTTCTCAACATGAAAAAGACAAGAGCGTCCTAGACATTAGATTTGATAAAGCAAAGAGGTGAGGAAATGCCTTGATGGATTAGCTCAAGACGTAGAATGCGCATCGGCAATAGTAAACTTACAGGAAGCTTGCAACATTGCTAAGAAGTTATCAAGAAACTTATCAACAGGGATACGGGCTAGGGACGAAAAACTGTTGACGCGCCGAGAAAAAACAATGGAAAGGATGAAGAGAGCAATTCGCAGAGCTTCTGAACCACCCATCATCGGAAAATTCACCATAACCATATTGATCCAGCCGCCATGGATCTTGAAATAGATTTTGAGCATCTAAATACGATGATAGTCAAAGGCCCGCTTAAGACGATTAGTAACAACAAGGCTGCAGGGCCAGACGGAATACAACTGGATGCTGTAAAGGGAAGTGTGGAGTCCTCACCAAAGATTTTACTGAATTGTTATAGAGAATAGTGCCAACGGAGGCCTTTCCATAAGAATTGCAAGAAGAACAGGTTGTCAAATGCAAAGAAAAGGAATCTTGAAGACGTCGGAAACAATGAGGAAATAACTTATTGTCTGTGCTGGTTTCAAAGTATTTAATCGATTTGTATTGGAAAGAGATAGTTTAAGAAAAGATAAACCATGCACTGACCAAATAGCAACACTCCAGACCATCTCCGAGCAATCGCTAGAGTAGAACTCATCTATTTATGTGAGCTTTATTTACTTTGAGAAGGCATTTGAAAGTGTTGACAGGAAAAGTTAATGGAAATTTTTAGGCAATACAGACTTTAAGCAGCAACGCGTGAGTATGACGGGAACGTCTGTGGGTCTATTTTTAGAAACTGGTTTCATTATTTTTATAGTTTCCTCGATTTGCTTTCCCGATTTTCACGTAAGCGCAGTGAGACACGGTGCGTGTGCTAAAGGTCTCTATTATCGAATCCCGTAGAACGTAATAAATCTAGATGACAAAATGCATCCAGCACAACTACAATAAACGAGCCATTCATGAACTTTAAGTTAACAGATGCGAATGATATTAAGACTACTGTACAGTAAGGAAGGGCTGAATATTTTCGCCATTTATTATATTTCCGTTTGTTGATGATTATAATAAAAAGATATAATGAGGGGATTCACCGAGGAAATCAAAGGATTCTGGCCAGTCAACTTGGGAACTTCTACTTTTATTCTGCATTTGCGTTTCTCTCCCACAACTACCAATAAATATAAGAGATGACCGCCACCATCAACACAGCTTTTAAGAGTCTAGGAATTAGGATTATGAAAAACAAGAGAAAAGTTTCCAGACTTAAAACTAACGACAACACACCAGTCACATTTAAGTTTTAGGTGTTAGAAGATGTTGACAATTTCATTTTTTTAAGGAAGTACCATCAACTAAGAGGAAGGAGTGGATGCAGACATAAAGAAATGAATACTGAAAGCCCGTCACGTCTTCTTATGACTGAAGAATGTCAAGTCCAGTAAGATCAGCACAGAAAGTTCGACGATAAAGATCTTGAAAGTCAAATTATGATGGTAGTCTTACAGTATGTATCAGAGATATGGCGAACCCACAAGACAATACTTCAGAAACTCCATTCCTTCAGCAACATAAGTATGAGACGAACTATCAACATAAACTGGCCTGAGCTCATCAGTAGCGTAGACTTTTACGAAAGGACCCATCAACTGCAAATCGACAGTTGACATAGCAAAAGATCAAGGCAGATGGATTAGTCAGAAGTAAAATAAAATCAAGGCAGTGCATGACAAGACATAGCATGGAACCCACACTCCAGACCTAGTCCTATAGGGCTGCAGAGCCAGGAGTGGAGGCCAAGAATGCCGTGTAGGGTAGTAATAGAGGCGGAGATGGCAACCGCAGAGAAAACATAGAAAGAACTGGAAGAGACAGCTCAAGATAGGGTGGTGTGGAGGACCTTTGTTGGTGGCCTGTGCTTCTTCGGCAGCTGATAAGCAAGGAAAAAGAAGAATCGCTCTGAAAGAGTCGCATACCATTGGAAATACTTTAAAATGTTTAGCGTCCAACATAAATGATTAGGATATTGCAACTGCCACCTTTAAAAGTGTTGCTGTTTTGAACAATATTCATACCTAAGCTTCCAAACGGCCATATTTGAATAATAAATATAAATATTTTGTGCATAGATATCAAACTTTTCATTGATTCAAAATATATAGGGGAAAGAAGAAGATAAAGATTCAAAATGACTTGTTCTTATAAAAAATGCCCGACGTTGGAGTCATTCGCGCTGGACAAAAAACAAATGCTGGGATAGTTTAAGAACAGATTTTTGTTATTATCCAAACATACAGTTTGCTTGAAAAACTTTGATTTTTCTGAAATTATTAAAATATCTTTTAGGCATCTTTAAAAACGAAAATTTAAGATAAAAATGATTTTTTTTAAATGAAAGTTTCTAACACCCGCTTGACATATGATTACAATGATTATCCGGGATGTATAAAAAAGACGCATTAAAAGAATTTTTGAAAGCCGCATGATTGGAATCGACTACCCTTAACGCAACAAATACTATCATCCCCCACACCCACACTCACATACACACATATGTATGCATATCGTCGTCCCCCAAATAGTTTCCTTTCTATTTTCAAATACCTTGTTTTATATCACAGTTTAGTTAATGTATGGTTGAGCTATGGTCGTCTTTTATGTTTGCCACAGCCCCAAGAAGGTATGCTTTGGAAACTAAGACAATAAGGTGGAGAAGAGTCTAAAACTCTGGAGAATTACTGCATACAAAAGTCAAACGTCTTTGAAAAAGTAGTTGTCCATTTTGGAAAAAAGATGAGCTATCTCACCCATTTGTAATTTATTACTTTATTGGACATTACCATATGCTGATCGTGTAAAGGCGATTGATATGTTTGACCTGTAATTCGTATATCTGAAAAATGTGTCTCGCGCCCAGGGTGAAAGGGTCGAAAGTTGGAAATTCCATTACTGAGAAAACGTCATTTAAGGGCATATTTTTCGTTTACCTTTATATTTAAGATTAAGAAAAATTTTGTTAGCTTCGCTATCCACATTGATAATTTTTATTTACTTTTTTTCGCTTGGGAGCTTAGAAAAATGTCTTGTTTAAAATAGCAACACTTGGGCCTTTTTTCTTTCATTCTCTACCTCACTGTCTATATATCTTTGTCATTGATTCCCTCTTTGCCACCCCAAATCCAAATTTCTCTCTCTTTGTCTATCTCTACTCATCGAACTCTCTTCATCTTATTCACTCTTTCTCTCCCCTTTCTTTCTTTCTCCTGCTACTTCTTCGCTTTGTTATGTTGGTTTACAATATGGTTTGGTTTATCGATTGATATAGGCGTCCATTTTTCGATCTATACTTCTATTGATATAATCATGCAGTTCTCTCTTGCTCCAACTCATTTTGTCTCTCTCTGTCTATCCCCTCTCTCTCTCTCTCTCTCTCTCTCTCTCTCTCTCTCTTTCTTTCTCTTTTTCTCTCTCTTCCCCTCTCTCTCTCTCTGTTTGTATGTGTTTGTATGTTTATAACGAATTTTCTAATTACAAGAATTCATTATCATATCAAGGGCTCATAACTGTGCTTAGCTTACACTATTAATTTATATAATTTTTATTCTTTGTTGCGGATGATTCATTAAGAAAATCGTATGTATTTAACAAACAAATGCAAAAAGGCAATGTATCTAATTTGCTATCGTTGTATATAAAGACAATTTAATTCAATTCTCGCTCTCTCTCTCTCTCTCTCTCTCTCTCTCTCTCTCTCTTTCTCTCTCTCTCTCTCTCTTTCTCTCTCACTCTCTCTCTATCTCTCTCTGTGTCTCTCTCATTCTCTATCTATCTACATATCTATCTACCTGTCTCTCCCTTTTCCCTCTCTAATTCATTTTCTTCCACCTCACTCTTTCTCCCCCACTAATCCTCAATCATACATTCTTTCTCTCACACTTTTATCTCTTTCTCATAGTCTATGTCTGCTTGCTTCTATTTCTTTCTCCAAACTCTCAGTCTTTCTCTACCCCTCCTCTGTCTGCCTGAGGGGTATTGTTCGTGTAGTAGTGAGTGTCTACCAGGCCTCTCGATACCCCCGGGAAGTTCTGGGTGAGTCTAGCCGGAAATTGCCCGCTGTCTCCACCGCTGAAGGATGAGCATTCGCCCCGGGGACAAGACGGCAGGGACGATTGCTCTTATTGGTGCGACATGGGGCGATGGCAATAACATGGCGTGCTTATTTTGCATGTGTTTCCTTAATGTCTCCAACCATAAAATATCTAGACTAGTTTATGGCCCCGGCTCTGTGGAGGGTTATACGATATTGTATAAACAGTTTCGAGTACCTTTTGTTACTCTGAAACGGTTGTTATGAAGAATTATCGTATGCCTGTAGTTTATAAGACATTTACACGAGATGTTTTGTTGCCTGTTTATACAATGAAGGCTCTCTTTTCATTGAAATAAAAACTGCAGGTGATCGAGAAGTTTCATGTACGTGATTTTGTTTTTTAATGTGTAAGAAAGAAGGGTACCAAATCGACAGTAGTTAGAATGATTCGTTAGTTGTACCTACAGTGAAAACTAAGACCTATGGAGAAAAATTCTTTTCATATGCAGCTCCTCACGTTTGGAACTCGCTTCCTCTGCCCATTCGACAGACCAAGGACTCGAAGGAGTTCAATTCTGCTTTAAAAACGCACCTATTCTAAATGTATGTGTCCTAACGTCATTTTATTCTGCGAATGTGTATTGAAAAGATGTCAATTTCATTGCTGTCTAATGCGCTTTGAGCTTTTTGTAAAAG
>BMAT01013461.1:17233-31018 GCA_019649035.1 Elysia marginata | reverse complement strand
ACTGTAGTATCACTAGCAATAATACTTGTATTATAATCTACTGTAGTATCACTAGCAATAATACTTGTATTATAATGGACTGTAATATCACTAGCAATAATACTTGTATTATAAATAAAAGTAACACTTGAACTATCACAATCAGCCGGACATCTGTTTTCACTTCGCAAAGCTGTAACGACAGCTCTAGTTTGACCATGGTACCATCTCTATACATTGCTCCTAATTGGGAATGAGAACAGAGCCCAAAATTATCGTTCTCTCCTGCAAGCGATTGGCTTCAAAGATGGAGTTTGCCAACAGGAACGATAATTTGCGTTCTAATCTCATTCCCAATTAGAGTTATCAGTATTAAAAAGATTAAAACTTTTCTCTGGAAAAAGATTTAGGAATCTATGAAAATGGTGAAGATCGCCAGCACCGTCAATTCAGTATCACTACCCTAATCTTTATCACCATCATCTAAATATCTTCTTCACTGTCATCATCACCTTCATCAAAATGATAAATTATGCTATCTTCATCACCATCATCAAAAACATATCTTCATCACTATCATCATCACCATTATTCTAATATAAAAAGAAAGATACACTAGTATTCGGTTCATTGCACGCCAGATAAATGCACGCTACAGCTTAAATATCGCCAAATCGATAAGACCTATTTTTTGCTATATTATTTTAATCAGTAGATCTATACCCTAACCACACGCAACATCGTCTAAACGCACGCTATGAAATACATGTAGGCAAAATTAATAATAATAATAATAATACTAATGAAGTTATTTTCTAGCGCCTCTTCCTACATGCAGGCTCGAAGCTCTTTACAACAGTATATCTACCCGAACAAACAATGCTGATATATACAATTTTGTACAAAACATAATCCATTAACAATTCAAAACAAACAGAAGAAAAACAAAAGGTGCATGTACAAAATTAAAGAAAAAGAAGGATATACATTGACCATCGGTAGTCGGATACATTTCTTGACACAAACTAATTAAGGTCTTCATATAGCGTGAACAAATATGTTTTCAAAATTACTTCAGAAGTCGAGCTAGCAATGATCGCAGTCATTGACATGCAAGAGATAGGCCAGCTTCAATCAGCATAGATTCCCATCTTCCTTACACTGCTACAGGCTTACCTAAGATTCAAACGCTTGTGGGGACGGGAAGGCTTGAGGAAAAGGGTGTGAAGAGGGAGAGTGAAACTTAAACTAAGATGGCCTGTAAGGAGGGAATGGTTTGAGTTGACAAGAGCCGAGACGAGCTGGACTAGGCCCGTTACTCGCAGGGTGGTTAAGCTCGTCTCGTCGAGAGCACAACTACAGGCAAGATGATGCAACGTGGGCCTACATCTCACCTCGCCCGTATCATACTGACAGGTGAGCTGCAATAACAAAAGGTTTTCACAACTTCCCTATAAGTTAACAACATTGTCATCATCTAGATCATGCAAATCGTCCCCCCTCTCACTCAGCTTGTTTTTTTATTCTCGCATTCTAAAGTAAAGTAAACAATGCATGGAGGCCTACATGTAGGAATCCTGACTATTTTTATGAGTGCAGGCATCTCCTAAACGCACGCTATTTGAGCCTCCCAAGTGCCGTGCGTTTAACCAGATCCTACTGTAAGTTCATCGCAATCACCAAGCATTACTAGCAGTGGAAGCACAATCATCGACAATATCAATGAGATCACTACCCTAACTATCATATAATATCATCATCATCATGATCATTTCATCATCCTCATCATCATCATAACCATCATCATCATCATCATCACAGTCAATGCTTCAGATGATGAAATATTTCCCTATCAAAACCATTTAAGTAATCTAAATCATTCATATTGTAGAAAAGAAAACCCACTGATGATTCCTCTGACATCGTGTTCATTTATTTGCTATAACTTATCAGTGTAACAGATAGCTGTTCACTTACTGCTCCTTGGTGAGTTCAGAAGGTACTTTGGTTGATAATGGCGTGTGAGTGAACCCATGTAAAACTCTTAGACTTAGAGCATATTAGTGGATAAGCGCTATATAAAAACGCTCTAAAGATAACAGAGAATACGAAATAAATAGAAACCCAATTCAAACAATAAGAAAACAGTGGAATCCTGATAAAGTCAACACATCCAGACCGAAAAAATGTGGTGCAGAATGGAACTTAAAAGTTTTGATTTTCAATGAATTCCACAGTACATGAACTGCTCAGAGTAAGCTGGAGAGAAAAGGTCAGAAAAAAATACAGGTACATATTAAGAGACCTTGCGCGCCGACGACGATAACGTATGACGTATTTTATATTATAAATCATAACTATAAGCGTGAGTTTTTCAGCTAGCCCATCACCCATCTTGGATTTCCTCCGCTATGAGCTTCGTCGTTCTGAGCGGGCCCGTAGCGCATAAAATCTTATACATGTATCTAGAGGAGAACCGAATAAAAGTTTTGCCAAATGATATTGGTAAAAGAAGATGGAAATGGATCGGAGACATATGATATTTGGGAAAGAAAATAACGGCATAGTCAGGGAAGCGCTGGATTAGAAACCACAGGGAGCAGGGAAGAGGGCCAGGTTGTATGGAACATGGAAAAGAAGAAAGGAAGACCGGAGTGGATTTGAAAAGACTTGGAAAGTCATGGAATGAGATTAACGAGCCTAGGTCAGAGAAAGATGGAGGTTGTGTGTTTGTAGCCTATACCCTGACCTAAGGCAATGACGGTGGTGGTGGTGATGATGATGATGATGAGGAGGAGGAGGAGGGGGAGATGATGGTGATAATCATGGTGGTGATGATGATGATGATGATGATGACTGCAGACAACGAAATAGAGAAACACAATGAGGAAAAGTCGTGTTGGTTAAGACTGTTTCACATACATGTATACATGTATTGGAACTTTATTTCCGTAAAAAGCAGCAACATCAACAGCATACCAAAGCAATGAAAATTTGTAAAACAACGAAATAACAGTTATTTTTCTTAAATTGTTAAATGACACCGCAGGTATCTTTGCCACAAAACTATATGAGCCTGCCAGATGTCTCAGTATTCACTTGCGTTGGTGTTGATATTTTGAACAAAGTATTATTCTGAGCTTCTACACGTTAAAAATTGTGTGGAAAGATTGTTAACATTTTTTAAAATTAAAATATGGTCTTGATGCTTACAAAACGTGTTTGTTCAAACTAAAACTTAAAACTACATCTCCTTTGGACTGGTAACATGACATTTTTGTATATGATGCTGAGACAAAAACTCATGTGGTACGTCGGGAGTGATGCCATGCCAGGTTTTAAGGCCAAAAAAAAAAAATTTATAATTTTTTGGAAACTAAAATCATGTTATACGATCTGGCTTGAAAGATTTATTGGGCTCAATGCAACATTCTGAATACAAATAATTTTTTTTTCAGAACACGATATTTAAAGCACAAAACGCATTGTGTCACAAGTGATTGTGACATGAAAAAAGTCATGCTTTCATAGTAACAAATGATTCGGACATGAATTTCAAATAATATCTTTGTACTGATAATGCATATTATCAACTGTGCTTTGCTAATTCATAGGAGAATTTAAAGGAACCTATTCAAAATTATTATGAAAGGTTGACATTGACCGAGTAAAAAATATTTGCACCAAAAATTGTCTTTTACACAAAACTATCTTTTGTCACAGCTTAGTCATATATGGACAAGGCTTGCTCTATCTATTGTAGTACCAGAGAACTTCAGTAAAATTATAATTGTAAATGCCATACCCTACAACTTAGAAAAATTATATCAGCAACAGGCCTAAATGAAAACCTTTGTTTTTACAGACAAGAAAAAAGTTGTAAAATAAGTTCAATTGATTTATATCTTAGTAAAAAAAAGTATAATTTTGCTCTCACAAAAGTGTTATAATATGTGTTGACCAGAAGTAATAAATAAGAGCAAAAAGAAACTAAAAAAAAATCCTTATTTTGTCAGAAATTCAAAATAAAAACACACAGAAACTAAACACCATAAGACTGTGGGGCACTGAGACTATGTGGTGGTTTGTTTAATGATCTAATTTATCCACACTTTCATGCGTCTGCCCACCTCTAAAATGGGTACTTAGCTATAGGCAGTGCTTGAAGTCTCTGGAATGTCAGTATTTGAGGGCTTAACAGGCATGAGTTGAATTTGCTCTGCTTTGTTTCCAGGTCTGGGAGTGCTGGGCGTACCGGTAATAAATTTGTAAAACCTATGCAGTGTCAGACTATGACCACATTTTCTTTTGGTCGTTTTTTTCTGTTCACATCAAGTTTAAGATCCAATCATTGAAAAAAAAAAAGTTTGATACAGTAGTACAGTTACATTTTCATGTATCATATCATGTACAGGCTCAAAATTTAAAAGCCGTAATTGAGGAGTCTACGTGCAAAATCTGCTAAAGGTAAAGTTAGTCCCATACTCGACACGAGCGTAGGGGAACAAGGAGCAGGGTCCTTGTTTTTCTAGGCACACGGCATAGTGAGGTAGTTTGCCATTGCTTTCCTCGCCGCCTTTACTTTCGTCGAGTCTTAAGAGACCTAGCTACCCATCAAGTGGTGGGTGGGCACAGGGGAGCAAATAAAAGTTAGCCCGGACTGGGGATCGAACCCGGGACCTCTCAGATAGCGGTCAAACGCCCTACCGATTGCGCCACTGCTCACCCCTAATGCTTATGGGCCTCACAATATTGTAAAAAAAACATGTAGTTCATCTAACCCTTAAAGTGTTTACTTCTGAAAAAAATATAACTGAAGTAAAAGTTCCTTTAATGAGTCAATAAAATATTAGACAGGAAGTCAGCTTTTCTCAAACCAGCTCTCCGTTGACTTAGCAGGTTTTGCAAGTGGACTCTTCAAGCAATGTTTTGAAAGTTTAATATTTGCACAATCTTCCCTACCCTTTTTTAGGTATAATTATGATGCAAAAAAAAAAAAAGAAAAATTGAACCTAAAGGTAGAGCTGTTTAAAACATCATTATCGTTAAGTGCACAATCTGTACTGGACAGACATCAAAACTTATTCTGCAGTACCATGGAAAAAACTGACACCGGCAATCCACATTTTCAGTTTTCTGTTTCTTTCCGCCCTATAGAAGACTGGGGACCCCATTCTACAATACTGTAATTAAAATACAGTGGAATCCTGATAAAGTCAAGACCTTGGGACCAAAAAATGTGTTAAATTTAAGTAGGAGTTTTCCTTTAGGGCGTTGAATTTAAATGGACGCCACTGTATAATAACCTATACATGTTTATAAATTCAAAAAAGCCCCAATGGAATGGAGCTATTAAATCTTGTAACCTACACTACTATATTTCATAGGTTGTTTTTTTTTTTAGTTTGACGGTCTGGTTATAACTTTTATGAAGTAGGAACTTTTAAAGTGTATTTTTTTTGCAAAACAAGACAGGAGAGGGTTAGCAGTACATATCAGGTTTTTCCACAGTATCATAGAATAATAAAGACTTAACAGGAATCAATTACAAGAAGGAAAAAGTTTTGCTCAGCAAAAAAAGTAACTTCAACATTATTGTACAAGAAATAAGGTAAAATCAAAGATTGTATAATGTACTTTTTAGAGAAGAAAAAGTTGACATATTGATGACAGACTTTAAATTTGCTGTTTATTCTTTTTAGAGTCTTTTGTTTTTGAAAAATGTTTGTAGATTAAAACTAATTGTATAAAATTTTTAAATGTTGAGAAAAACGTGCGTTTTCAGTAACTGAATACATTGTATTTGATTCATTCGTTGTTTGTTGGGGCCCTTTTTGACACCAAAAGTTGGAATACAAAAAAAAAGTTGAAAACATTTTTTTCAAATCATGACATTAGACTAGGAAGTTGACTCCAGGTAAAGTAATTTTTAAAAATGCACAATTTACAAACAGCAGTGGAGTAATCAAGATTACTTGAACAATTAAAAAAAAAAAACATGTTCTTGCAATTTAAATAAAAACCCTGCAATCACTGAGTTAGCTTCTAAAGATCTCATATACATATCCTCATAGCCCTTGACAAAAAAGCCTAAGTCTTTTATTTTTAATTCTTTTTTTTTGCCAAACAGAGGAAGTTGAGTTAATCAATTCATATATCTCTAACATTCTTGGTGAATGAGCTGAGTCATAATAAGGAATTGCTGTTGGCGATGAAATGCAATTTAAAGAGATTTTTTTTTTCATTCTTTTTCTATATATTTTGTCGCCCATATAGCGTAAGTATCGTAGTATGTAGGCCTATCATGTTTTCCTCTTCAATATAGTCTGCAATGTTTTTTTTAAATGATTTTAAAACAACCTTGTATCCAACGAGACCTCGGGTTCAACGAGGATATAATGCCAAGCCCTACTATCTCGTTATATCCAAGGTTCACTGTTTTTTGTCGCCCATATAGCGTAAGGGCTCAATTGCGAAATTGGCGGTTTTGAGTTATCGATACTACCTGATTTCCCATGGCTTGGTCTCGATCTTACGTCAAATTTGCTTGAAGATACTGTTAAAACTGGCAGAGTTATTCAATAAAATTTTTTTTAAATTGTATTGTCTTATAAATATTTCATTTATCAATATATTTAGCAATATATCAGGCCTTCTCCTGAAAAATGACAAAATTACGCTTACGCTTTTAAGTAAAAAAAAATATGATGATTTCATTCCCACAAAAGTTTGAACATCTTTACACAATATTTCAAGATAATTTTATTTTAAAATTTTAGCGTTTGGAAGCTCAAAAAAATGACTTGTTAAAAAGAGCTATGCCTTAGAAAGTAAGAATTTCAAAATCAGACTTATTCACCCTGGACAAAAGGCATGTGTTTAATATGGTGATGTGCTCTAGATTAGCACACCATACACACCGCGTGTTCATACGTAGCACATTTATCATTTATTACTTTTGGTAAAACAAAATTTAAAAAAAATAATTGGGGGCACGTCTTTTTGAAAGAGCTGATCCAACGATTCTGGGAACCTGGCTAAAACGTCAGGTTTGAATTTGATTGAGTTGAACAGAATAGTACATTTACAATGTACATGTGTAACTACAACTATAAGTGCTGCCAAAATAAAAGAAAGTACTTATCATAAAATAGACCTAATTGGGCAGACAATTTTGAAAATATTTCGGTCAGTTGATGCATCATATGATGTATCTTACATTGTCTAGAATCCATTTTTGTTACACATTTGGACATCGGCAATATTGACAATTCCATAAAGATGCATGTGTCACAACCAGTAAAAGTGAGTGAGATGTCACATTTCCCAAATCACAAGGCTGTTACATTTAGGACAACAATGCATTTTTTCCTAAGCTTTCACTTGTTGAAACATGCAGAAAATTTTCAAAATTTGGTAGGAAGATGTTCAAACTTTTTTCAATGTAAAACATCAAGAAAAAGAGGGAGGAATGTTACTTATGTTTGCTAGAACGTAGGTTTACTGAGGACAGTGCAAACCCCACCGACTAAGCTGCTGGTTTAAAGAAGTCTTACTATGTTTACCAGCGACAATATTTCGGACAGCTGAAAAAAATCAACAAAAATATTTAATCAAACTTTGTTCACACGATAAATTTGGAATTATGTTAACCCTAAAATTGGTCGGGCTAGAAAACTCTAAGCTAGGCAGAAAGATGTGCCTCTTTTCACTAAATTTGGACATTTCTGAAAGTATGCGTTGCTTTTTCCTTAAGGTGGCTGTGAGGTTTCAAGCACTCTCAAGCGTAACAACTAATATACCTGGTAATGTGATTGTAAAATCTCTGCAATTGTAGAATAGCTAGACGTTACAAAGTTTTCTTAACGGAAAAGTTTAAGTTTACTACTCTCTGAGAGTGAGAGTACATGTATGTATTTTGAATGTATACCTAGCATGGAGATTGTGTTATAATTGCTGTCTAAAAAGTAAATCAATACAAAATTAATACTGCATCTGCAAGAGCCTCAGTGACATCAACATATTTTCTCTCTTCCAGTCTCTTTATCTTGATGCGACTTTTCTTCTTTCCTTCCCTATCTCTCTCTTCTTCCTTCTCCCACTTCTCTCCATTATCACCTTTTAACGAAGTACAATATAATCCATTCAAAACCAATAACTTAAAAGTAAATTCTTGCTTAAAGTCATGTAAGATCTCTTGGGCCACCTTGTATATATTCATTTATAATAGTTAAAATCAACTCTTGTTTAAAGCTAACCCATGTACTTTTTTGGTCTTCAAGTATTGACTTTATCTGGATTCCAGTACTGGTTCCCTTTTCCATTGTTTCTCTCACATCCTGGAATTTTTCTCTACCTCAGGTTCTACTTCTATTTCTAAACACCCGTCCCTTTCTTCAATTTATCTCTGACTTTCAAGAGAATTGCTGCCTCCTTTTTCAAGGGAAAGAACTGTGTTGCTATTTATTCTTAAAAACCTTATCCAACTGAACTTTGACATTCAACCTCAAATCCTCAACCTCTTGACACTGACACAACTCTGTTGCTACATAGTCTTGAAAGCCTTATGGAAATGAACTTTGACATTCGACCTTAAACCCTCCACCTTTTGCAACTAAAAAAAAGCGTGCTCTTAGAACCGTTCTTGGAAACCTAACTGGCTTGAGCTCTGACGTGCGACAGCAAGTCCTCTCTTCTAGGAATGAAAGAACTTAAAACGGCGTTTCACTTTGGTGATGAATTGAGGCGCTGATTGGGAATGATAAAAGTGTTGGTACCGAACTCGATGGAACTGGGGGCGAAATCTTTGCTGCGACTGAATTCTCATTCCCTCTTTGGTACACAAACGGGGGTTCCCCTGATAGCTGGTGGTGATGCTGGTGGTGGTGGTGGGGTTGGTGGTAGAGAAGAAGGGGACTCTGGCCTTTGGTATGGTGTCCCTGTAAATGTAATGCCAGCCTAGCAGTGTCTTTAGTGAAAGATCCACTTTGGCCAGGCAATTGATTAGAAGAAACACAAGCGACGGAATTTACAGAGGTACATCCAGCAGCAATGTCTGAGGCTGTAGGATCGGAACACGAGGAGGAGGTAGGTGCGTTGTGATGATGAGATGAGAAGTCAACAGCATGTGGAGGATGAATCGATCGTAACGGATGATGGGAGGGATTCTGACGGTTTAGCTGGTGACCGTCAACTGGTTGTGCCGCAGTTGCTGTGGGTGGGTGGCGTGATGATGCTGCTGCTGGTACAACACTCGGGTACACACTGTACAGGGAGGTTTGGTTCTCTAGAAAAGCTGCGTACTCTCTCAGTGATTCCACGGACTGGGTCTGTTCTCCTGTTGAGATAAAAATAAAAATAATCACAATAATAATAATATTAGTAATTATAATGATAATAATTACAGCAATAATTGTATTAATAATAATACTACTAATAATGATTATAATAAAGACAATAATAATGTGGAACATTTATAATACGTCAGTTACCACGTAATAGAAGTGTTATGACTCTACCCTTTTTAATTGAAATTTTAAAAAAAGATTTAAATACAATGAACCTGTCTTTATCCTCTTTTTACCCTTTTTCTTGTCTTTTTTTTTGATGCTATAGATGTAGCAAAATGGATGTAATGTTTGTTTCTTTCTTTGTCTTTTGTCAAGAGTATAAAAACTAGACTTTACAATATGTCTCATTTTTTAAACCTATCAAAAAATTTTAATTCATAACTCTTTCTATGCCTGAGGCATTGTCAAAATCAATCAAAATAGGTGTTATTCAACTTAATTTCGCACTGAAAAAACTTAATGAAATTATTCAAGAGTTACCAGCCTTATAAGATTTGGCGAGCATATTTACATCTCCAGTCCTTTCCTCATTGGAAAGTTTAGCGAATATTTATGTCCCTAGTCCTTTCCCGACACTGCAAACTTTGGGAAATTCATATGTCTCCTGCAACTTAGGTTTTGAGTTCAGGAGTGGTTACTTGTCGATTTAGGTGTTCAGCTCAGAAATGATTATAGGATCTGAATGGACTAGACTTTTCAGCTTGTGTGACTGCAAGATTGCGTTATATGATTGAAGAGTTCCAATCTTAAATTTTATTGAATCTAGGTTTGAAAACTTTAGTCCCTGTGAGAAAAGGTTGAACAGTTATAAATCATACTCATAGCCTACCTTTCGCTGTCTGTGGGACACTATCCCTCTGGCCGAGGCTATCTCCTGTCCTCACCTGCAGGGTAGCAAGTCCAGTCTGCGGGTCCATAACTAGATCAACGTCAGTCCTTGAGGTGACCTCAAACCCTGCATGCACCGACCCTTGGAGATGAGGAGCTGAGAAGGAAACAGCGCACTGCCTGACCGGTTGTAACTGTTCCTCAGCCCTGCCGTTTTCGCATGGGTGGAAACACTGAGAACGCTGATCCTGCTGACCCGACTTGTCCTGAACTCCTAGCCCATTATGCTTGACCTTTTGACCTCTGTGACCTGTGACATCACAAGAGGTGGCATTAGCCTGGCCTTTCAGTTCAAATATGGAAGTACCGCTGTCTTTTGACGACTTTTTGCCGCTGCGAGGCTTATAGCTTCTGCCTCCGAGTTTGTTTCTGGGTTGGGAGTTGGTGCTCTGAAGCTGCTCGGGAAGGACACCGGGATGCTTGTTGACCATGTGCGCTTTCAGCGAGTTCGAGTGCCGGTATTTCTGGCTGCATACAGGGCAAGCGTACGGAAAGCTGTTCTCGTGGATACGCATGTGCCGGCGAAGGTTTCGTTGGTCGCTGAAGCTGTTGGAACAGACAGAGCATTTGAATCGCTTCTCGCCCAAATGTACAACACGCCGATGCGCCCTCATGCTCTGGGCGTGGTTGAAGCTCTGGCCGCAAAGGTCGCACAAGTATTCCTGGAGATGATAGCAGGCGCGCTGGTGAGACACGAGCCCCAGTTTCTGTGAGAACCCCTGGCCACACTTATCACATACGTACGTCTTCTCCTCGTTGTGGATCTGCTGATGACGAACGAGCCGTTCGTATTTCGCGGCACTGAACGAACACCCCTCAGTCGGACAGGTGAATGGTTTCAGTATCTCATGGACTTCGCGGTGATGGCGCCGGAACTCTGCCTCTGTCTTCGCTTTGAAGGAAGCCTTGGTTTTGTCGTTAGTATCCCCTTCAGTGCCGCACAGCTTGCATATGAGGTGAGCCGCTAGAGTTGGTGAAAAACAGATTAAATAAAGAAACATTAACTTTATAATTTGAAAAAGTATGAAAAAAAAACCCAGTAATACCTATACTGAGACTAACTATGATCAAAGTTATGAATGTCTCACGAGTTTCTAACACATTTGATCCGAAAAGAGCTACCAAAATCAAATCCTATTGAAACCTTGCTTGCAAAATTAATTAGCTCTCACCATTCTTCAAAACACTTTGTTTGACACTGCCTGCTTCTTTTTTTTTTTTCATCATTAAAATTCTTAGGAAATTTTTCCAGAATTTTCTGGCACAGATAGTTTTGCTTCTTTCCTGTGTAATCCGACTAATCATGTGTCTTTAATCAATGGAACACTAACTGTGGCTGTTTTATCCCAAATTTCAAGTACCGAACTTGACAACCCTAATTTAAATAAAAAACTGACAGGGTTCAATTTAAAATCCAACTGACAGCCATCATCCTATTAACTTGGATGCAAGCACCTTATAAATACTGATAAAGCAGGAAATTTTTTTACACTTCCATCAAGTTCTAAGCCTGACACCTATAATGAACAGCTGCTGCCCCTATAGAACTTTTGATGGACAAGCTAAAGAAAAAAGGTAAATACAAGTCTGCACTAAGGCCCACACAGCTAAAACAACTCAAAAAGAAGGATGCGACTCATTGAAGCAGAGGATAGAAAAAGAAGAAAATAATTAAAATACATAAGACCAAAGATAAAATGTATGGAAAAAAAATTTTTTCAAAAAAAATCTTTAAGATCAAAAGAAAGGAAAATAAAAGTATAAAAAGACAACTTTTAATTAAGGCAGTTACTAAACCACTACTAACAAACCGGGTCTTTTTTATAGACTTCAGAGTTAGATTGTTCAACGGGCACAAAAAATAAAAAATGAAAAAGAAGGGTTAAATTTCCTAGTATGAGTATGAATCTGGAGTTTGGAGGCTTCCTTTAATAACATTTAAGTTTTTACCTTTTTTTATCAGATTTGCCTGCTTTCTTTCCCTGGCTAAAAATTTGGAATTCCTGCAAAAATCCGACAATTTGCACAGCCCTGAATTAAATGTTTACGATTTTTAATTCCCCCCCCAAAAAAAGGCAACCTACCGCCCTCGTGATCATATCTCATGTGTCGAGTGAGGTTGAACTGGCGTGAAAATTCCATGCCGCATTCCTTGCAGACGTAGATAGGGTGGTTTTTTACGTGATCGTAGTAGACATCGATGCTTGTGAACTTTTCATGACATTGGTGGCATTTCACATAGTTTGAGCTCCCTACGAGAAAGTCGAGCTCCTTTTTGGTAGGGTCGCTGTCTTCAACCTCCTGATTTGAGGGGGGGGAGAGACTCTGTCATTTATAAATGCTTTTCAGACTTGTCTTATATTAAAAAAAAAAAAAAAAAATCTAACTTGATGGTAGACCAAAAGTAATAAATTTCAGATATGTTAATTCATAACACACGAATTGTTGGGAATGAGAATAAAGCACAAAATTATCGTTCTCGCCTGCAAGCGATTGAGTTCAAAAATAAAGTTTTGAAACAGGAATAATAAATTGGGCTCAAATCTCTTTCCCAATTATATTTCAATTAGAGTTTTTAAAAAATTAATCCTGCCGAGGTTCCTGGCAATTGCATAGATTAAAATATTTTTTTAAAGAGTGAAAATTTTATAAAATGTTCTAGTTTGTCTGCTGAAGCAGAACTATTATAAATAAAAAGCAAAGCTCATTTTTTCCCAATCTAAAGAAATAAATCTACTAAGAGACAATTAGATTTTGAATTCTTTTCTTTTTAACACTTTTATTTATACAAATGTATACATCCCTTTTTAAGTTTTCATCTAGATACATAAAGAGTGTTTATAAATTATTCTAAAGCTAACAAAAACTGGTATTATAAATATTTCTTACATTAAGAAACAAAAGCCAACAAAAATTCAGACTTTAATTAACTTTAATCAAAAGCTTTAAAAAAAGTCAAATCAGGAGTTGAGGCAGCAATGAGTACAAACAAAAACCCATCATGTTATTTGTAATGAGATTGAAAAGATAAATTAAGTTAACAGGCTGTTTTGCTATTTTCCTTGCGTCCAGGCTAATGACTAGCCGGTTAAAGTTAATGATTTGTTGGTTTTTTTTTTCCTTTTTTTTTTATTGTAAAATTCCTGATTTTAAAAAGACTTTTTTTCACCCCTTTTTGATATCAACAAAAAAGTTTTAATAGTTTTCCACAAAACATTGATAATTTTTAAATTTTTTTTGACATTTTAGGAGCTTGAATTTCTGTGTTCAATTTTAAGAGTGTGAAATATAATTGTAACTACATGCCAATTTTTTTTCAGCACCAATGTCCATGCAAAACTGGCAATAATGGATCAATAAAGCTCATCTTATCTTGCATTTAAAAAGAAAAATGTCGTGCTCAAACCAGCAATACCTAAACTTGAGTTTAAAGGTGAAAATTAAAACATTCCTTTCGATTACCCTGAACGCTAGACATTTTAAACCCTGTACACACGGAAATCAATAATTATAATACTTACCTTCTCAATTAAGCTTCCATCAACAGTATTCACTCCTATGGCTCTCT
>BMAT01013458.1:108129-122247 GCA_019649035.1 Elysia marginata | reverse complement strand
CTCGGCTGGGGATCGAACCCACACCTTCCGATCTCTGAGCGAGTGTCTCTACCGCTAGGCCATGATGGATAAAGTGAAAGTTGACCCTAGGACACAGTGTAACTGTTCATGACATAATACGCTTAAAGAATGCTCTTGAACTTTTTTAATATTTCAAAATACTTCTTTTCCCTCACACACCCCGCCCTCGAGGAAAATTGTCCCAATTACTTATGGAAAAAATGTCACTTTAATTTTATTTGTATACTGCGTGCTTTGTAAAATGCAGAAGTGAAATCTGACACCCAAATATCCTCAATTTGCAAACTGTTATGCATAGGAGGTAACACAGGCTTACGTTAAACGACCTGAATCAAAATCACAAGCAACATAATTCAGCTTAGTAAATGTTTTCGCACGAAATACCCCACCCAAATAACGGGCATGCGCAGAATGTAAGCTAGACCTACCTTATAACAAAATGAATCGAAATGACAAATAGCCTACGTGTATGTCACAAAATTAACGCCGCTAGAATCTCACCTAAAAAAAATGCCATGTATGTCACCTAACTTTACATTGGCCTGGTTCTTAACAAACTGGGTGTAAATATTTATACTGTTACTAAATTACCCAGACAAATGCCATGCATAAAATAATTGTAAGTTTAAGCCTACCTCATAACAAACCGAGTCAAAGGTCAAGTTGACCCCACAGTCCCCTATTTGTCTACGTTCTAAGTTGATTGTTTCAGGCCTGAAAGGCAGACATAGAACAATCTTAGCAAACAGGGCCAGCGTAGCCAAAAGGCAAAGTTTCAACAGGAGCTTCGGAGACATCTGCCAAGTAAAAGTAGAAAAATAACATTAAAAAGAATACAGCTTATAAAATGACATTTTTTTTAACATTTTAAGCCTGCAGGCACATTTCTTGTCTTGACGGAGAATTTCGGAAGCTTGTGAAACTCAGAAGAGGGTAGTTTCTTGTTTTGGGTGGACTGTTGTTGCTATAAGAAGTAAACCTAAGGTAAAACTTCCTTTGCTTTTAGAGTTCCATAAGCGTAATTTTAGTACTTTATAATATTAAAAACCGGATTACCTTACAGAGACCCGACTGGCCTCTGTGTCAGTGGTTGGGACTCAAAGAGTTTGTTCTACTTTGTAGAATCCATAAAAACTCAGACCCAAAGTAGCGAGGAAGCAGGAACATGCTTGAGAACGAATATCTTTTTTATATTTAATACCACGCCATCCGTCCGATTTAGTTCGTTCTTCTTTTTGTTTTTGTTATTAAGTATTATTTACTCATACTCTTTTTATTTAAAACAAATTATATGTCTTACGAAATCATTTTTACAATCTCTATTAATGTTTAAATCCACACCCCCTGCTAGCAAAATGGCACGTCTCATTTTTTAAAATTGTTTTTAATTAAAATAGAATAGAATAGAATAGAATAGAATCGACCCTCGGACGTAATTCAATGGCTTATGACATATCACACACATTAAGCATTGAAGAATAAAGTCTTAGAGTATTTTAACTCTTTTCCTGCCATAAGACGTAATACTATGATGATCTTTAGACTAAATCAACAAGCGTATGTGAACACGGCGTATCTTAGAGATAGATGATAACAACTCTCTATTTCTCGTTTACATTTAGACTGGCATGCATGTAGTGTACAGCCTGCTCTATGTCGCACCTATGGCACGGCGGTCTCGACAGAGCAGTTTTTGAGTTTTTAGAACCTTAACTTCTCCTGTATCTTATATTATTCATGGCTGTTGATTATTCAAACGATCTTACTAAAAATGTGTTGCCGTGTGGGTTTTGCGGAATGTAAAGAACGCCACTTCGCTCTCTGCATAGTTTACACAAAATAATCACCATAAGTGTGTTTATACATGTTTATGCTAATAAATAACTTTCATGCAATACCCAGATAACATCAATTTTGACATTTTGTGTGGGGCTGTGTCGTGAGTCACAGATGAATTTGCTTCCATTTATTGCTAAATAAACACCAAATGAACAACACATAAGAGAGAGAGAGAGAGAGAGAGAGAGAGAGAGAGAAACAGAGAGAGGGAGAGAGAGACAGAGAGAGATAGAGAGACATAGTGATATGTAGATAGATAGATAAAGAGAGAGAGACAGACAGACAGGCAGAGAGACAGAAAGAGACAGAGACGGACAGACAGAGACAGAGACACAGAGAAAAATGAAAGACGCAGAGAGAAAGAGTGAAGGAGATACAGAGAGAAATAGGAGGGGGAGGGAGAGACATATATACAATTAGAGAGGCAAGACAGAGAAAAATGAGAGAAACAGAAAATAAGAGTCAGGGAGACAGGCAGAGAGAAAGAAAGCGACAGAAACAGATAGATAGATAGATAGATAGATAGATAGATAGATAGAGAGAGAGAGAGAGAGAGAGAGAGAGAGAGAGAGGCGAGACACAGAAACAATGAAAGAGACAGAAAGAGAGAGTGAGGGAGATTGGCAGAAAGAGATAAAGAAAGACAGAGAATTAGACAGAGACAGAGAGAGAGAGAGAGAGAGAGAGAGAGAGAGAGAGANGACAGACAGACAGACAGAGAGAGAGAAAGACAGAGAGAGATAACAGACAAACAGACAGAGATAAAATAAATTTTTAATTTTATGCATATGAAAAAAACTTCTTAAGCCTCTGCGATGCAAAAATAAATTCTTTCGATCTTTTAAAGATTATAACAGAAGGGCAGCTGGCGTGTAGACGGGATTGTTATATTGGCACAAGAAAAAATGCAGTAGCTGGGAAATAACTGGGAAATATTGCAATATTATCAGTAAACAATATTTTATGAAAAAAAATAATAGCGGTTGTCAATTATTCAAACCATTGAGTTGGTTAAAATTTAAAATGCAAATGATATGGCAATTATCATGGAAATGGATGTACGAAAATCTCATAAATAATCTGAGGAAGGATAAAAACTCGGGAGCAGTTAGTTTTAATTGTTTTATGCGATTCATTACGATTTAACCTCATGAGGTAAACATTGAGTGTCTTTGTTAACTATAATTATGTTAGTTGTGGTGATATGCGAGGAGGATGTTAAAAATGTCTTCAGCACAGGTAATCCTCCCCAGGCTAGACCTATTGAATAAGGCAATTTTTTTTGTTTGTTTGTGATATAATTAGTATCGGTTAAAATAATAGCTGTGCAATATTTTGGAATGGATGTTAGACTTAAAGCTTAATTGTAATGAACAAGCTATGAAATTCCTATGTATCCTCATTCAAAAAAGCGGAGATTTACCGCAAACAAAAACAACAAGAATATTTGAAGTGGGACCATTGCGCCTCTTTCGGTGGATTTCCAAGGCCGCCCATCATGTTTAGCACCAAATGAGCCAGAAACTCATAAAACTACCACAGACACAGAGGATAATTTGCATGTTAAGTACTGGGGGTTTGCTGAAATCTGCAGTACAGTGTGAAGTGTAGCGCCAGTATGTTTCAACATGTTTGTGAAATTTAGCTAAAAAAGGCTCGCTTAATGGTAATATATTGTCAAATATAAGGATGTTTTTGTCCACATAAGTTTAAGTAATAAAGTTCATTAGGCAGCATGCCCGCACCGCAAGCCCAGCCATCAATTCAGTGTTACACAGTGTTACCCTATTATATCTTGCGGGTTAGTCTGTAGAAGTATTTCGGAAGCTTTTGGGATATCGCAATTAAAACATCAGCATAACAAAATTAGAAACTCTTGACCTAAACTATTTTATTATTCAAGTTTACAATTGTAAAATCAACATCTCGGGAAAAGAAAAATATTTGAAAATAATATTGTTTGTATACCAACTTAGGCAAGAAGAATACAAATTTCAAATCGAAAAGGAACTTAGCACCACTGGTGTTTCAAAATTCTAAAAATAAACCTTTATCCTATTCCATATTTTATATTTTGTTTAATAACTTTCAAACCGGGACTTTCGTCAGTCAAAGGATGGGCATGGTTTCGTCCTCTTCACAGGATTAAAAAACTAATGGTTTGAATAAATAGCGAAGGCAGCCATTTCGCAGTCAGCAATGATTGAAATATGTAACGTATGTAATTAGCAGTGACTAAGGGTAGTTTTTAAGTCAAAATGGCCGAAAAGGATTGCCTTTTGTATGTGATTCGTAGTAACGTTCTACTTCTTTTTGTTCTCGGTATTATCTTCTAATATCGACTACCATCAGGTTGATAAGACTGTTGTTTTTTTTCAGCTCTTCAATAGTTCCTCAGAGTTTGGTGTGTACGTCTATGGGAAATATAAATGATGTCATGCCTAAAGCTTTCCAGCTAAACCCAATTTTCAATATAATAAGAGCGGACAATTTAAATAAACCAAGAAACAACCCATTAAGTTTGCGAGTTTCTTTTACCGTCGCAATTCAACAAAAGATAAAAATAAAAAAAAAAAATCGTGCATGCTCTAGTCTAAGATTGTACTCACTGTGAGTATGAGACGGGCTAGCTAGCACTGAGCCACGTAGCTGGACTGACTAGACCTGAGACGGTGATTACGCCGATCCTCCCTTCTACTGGACAGAGTAAAATAAACAGTGTAAGCGTGATACTAGGACAGGATCCACTGAACATCACTTTGCCTGCATGCGTGCCTGCCTGCTCATCATCCTATTTACGCGTCATAAACTAGATAATGATAATTTACATCGAGGTTTTTTTTTAGATAAACGATAACAAAGATAAACGCAACGGATGAGCAAACAAAATAATGCAGTGGTGAAAGAGCAGATATGATTCTTTGACTGATATCACGCTTCCAGTATATCTGATCTTTATAGAGTGCGTATTGCAGGCTTATTGGAGGAACCCTGTACTCAGCTTTTGACATGTACATAAAAACCAGTCGTACTGAAAGTATGTCATAAATTGCCCAATGAGCTAGCCTACCCCGCGCAGTTTAGGTACGAGGAGGTCAACTACAGTCATTATTTGTGAACTAAAAATAGCGTCACCGTGTTTCTGTTTGCGAATTTTTTCTCATGCCTACCCCTGCAGCGAATCTTTAGGACAGAAATCAGTCCTGAGAATAATATTGCTTTGTTGACTTCACTTCTATCATTCACTGTCTTTTAGTTTGATAGCAAACAGTCTTGGTTAATGAACGAATCGGCTTTAGTATCACAGTTTTCACCGTCAGTAAAATGAGAGATGTTAAGGTTTTCGTGGAGATCGAGATAAGACTCAACAAGACAGACATGTGAGGAAAAAATGGAAAGAAAAGGGTGAAATTCGCTAAGTTAACTCGAGAAGTTAGATACAAACATGATTTCTAGACACTAGGTTCACAATTATTTTTTGTACAACAAAAGCGATAAAAAAAATTTCAGAAGTTTTATTAATCCACGAGGGGGAATTTTTTTTAATCGGATATTGCAGTCATTGTAGGTAGGTCAAACAGTTGGGACACATTATAAAACACGTTACCTCAGTTTGGACAAAAATCCAGTGTAGTTTCTAACCTTACACGCATTATCTCTATAATCTCTATCCTCTCTTCCTCTGCCCGATTCTTCATCATCATCATCATCATCATCATCATCATCATCATCATCATCATCATCATCATCATCATCATCATCTGCCTCACGATTTTTATGTTTATTACGACTTTACGAATTATAAGAACGTTTTCATCATGCCATAAAATGCTTATGTCTGTACTTAGCTTACAAATGGTTTCAATATTTATAGTTTCTTTAATTGTTTGAAAAATTTTCATTGCTAACAGAAACTGTATAGATTAATGGCCAAATGAAAAAGGCACTGTGCCTCAACTCTAACTGTTGTAAAACAAAAGTCAACTCAATTCATTTCTCCACTCATCTCAATCTCGAATAGCTCTATATTAAGAAGCAAAGGATCTCCACCTATTTCAACCTCGCATGGTTCTATGTTAAGAAGGAAAGGATAGCTTTCATCATTGGTGGTAATGATACAGCAAAAATAACATAGCACATTTCACATACAATTTGATATGGATCTCAACAGCCTTACTAAGGAATTCCCATATATGTACGACGAAGCCCTTGGATGAGATTGCAGGACCTTTCTGCATCTGGACGTTTAATCCTATGCAACGAATCCTTTGCCTTTCGATCCTTAGAATATTTAGATCTTATTCATCCTTCCTTTCCTTTCTCTATCTGATCCTTAGAATATTTAGATCTTATTCATCCTCCCTTTCCTTTCTCTATCTGATCCATAAAATATTTAGATCTTATTCATCCTTCCTTTCCCTTCTCTATCTGATCCTTAGAATATTTAGACCTTATTCATCCTCCTTTTCCTTTCTCTATCTGATCCATAAAATATTTAGATCTTATTCATCCTTTCTTTCCTTTCTCGATCTTCTCCTTATCTCTATGGACACCATTTCCCATGCCGAGTCTTCCTCCGTTTCTCCCCCGGTCGTAGCGCCAACGGCTCGAAACCGTAAAATTTTAAAGTCTTCGAACTTCGCACTGCTCACGTCATATTGAGCTATATGTCATGACAACATATCCGTTACACTATAAAAATTCGCCTTATTTGTAAGTCATACCCGTTACACATTCATCATTCACTTTATTTGTATATGTCATCGCGTATCGCAGCATCATTACACAATAACAACTAACACCCATCTATCCCAACTTCATCCCTCCCCCCCCCTATTAGACTCACACTTTTCGTGCTACTAGCACTGTGCCGTCACACTATGTGCTCACAAGCGATCGGAATGAAGCAACCGCGTGCGCCGCTGCACTCCCAGATTTCACTCATCAGAACCCCGCCCACTTCATGACCCACCCTTTGCATTACGTCAGAAAGCGATTCCACATTCACTTTCAATATAAAAGCCCGCAGAATCTGCACAGCTGCAATCAAGGGAAACTTAATACCATTCTAAAATACTCATATTTCACGACTAGAATTCTGAAAGTTAAAACAAAAATATTGCAACTTTAACAGCCTAATTCAACCCATAAAAGAAAGTCCATCTGATTTTGTAAACGGTACTCAGCTCTTATCAAACTGCAATTAGTAGAAAGGAAAAGCAAAAGATTTCTACGGTCAAAACAAGGTGACTATTTCCCAAAGAGCCTCTTTTCTTGAACACCAAAACAAGACACGGGACCTCTCTAAAAAGTAAGTTTATCTAGTTTACCCTTTCTTCATTTGGTTATATTTTTTTACACTTCTTAATGTGTGCCAAATATGTTAAAAAAACAAACATATATACCAACTTTTACTGTTCACAGCTATAAATGCTTCCAGTTTACATGTAAATAAAAACGATAGGAACTTTACATTTTTTTTACCATTTTGCACCAAAATAAAACCAATAGGCAAAAGCTTTCGTGTGAATATTCGTGTGAATATACTTGGCGCACCTAAGAGCAGGCGCCTTATTAAAAAAAAAGCAGTCCATACATTACAAAATCTATTGCAATCACTCATAAACTTTTCTTTAATTTTATGAAAATCTATTTCTTAAGCACGATATATGTAATTATACACAGCGTTTCTGAGATTTTATAACAGAATTAAATATTATCTTTGCGCGAATTTTCCGTAATATGCCAATACTCAAAGTGATTACGGAAATATTTCTTTCTTTTGACCGTTTATCTCATTAAGTAATAAACCAACAAAATGAGATGATAAAGCTTTAAAATGAAAAAAAAAACCCAACTCGTTTGCCCATCTTTGTAAATTAAAAAAATCCTAAGTTTTCACGGCCAGTAAAATGTTAAAAAAAATGTATCAGCTCGATTGATTTTTAGATAGAGAAAAATGTTAAAAGCAGTTATTCATAAAAAAAAAAAAATTAATTGCTGATGCTGTTGACCTCTTTAAAACATTCGAGATTGTAGGCCGATATTATCACTTTTACAACTTACCTACCAAGGAACAAAACGTAAAAAAGCTACCTACGAAGGAACAATGATTCCATCCCAACCCCAGCCTGTTGACGTCACAAACAAATGTAGTGCAAATAATGTTTATCGTACTTTCCCTTTAATCCAGTACTCCATGACATGAGTTTCGAGTTAATAGATTTCAATATTTTTGTAGAAAGTTTATTACAATTGTTGAATTCCAATCGTTACAGTTCGACATTATCTAACCCATCTTTTGACCCTTTTATCTTTTGATTAAAATAACATGGCAACAAGTACATAAGGCTTCGAAAAGAAAAAGGTATCACTACTTATCGAAACCAAAATGTAGTGCTCAGTCAATACCAACAGCTCTAGTTTCAAGGACTGGATTTCTAGTTTTTATTTCAGCTCATTTCAAGCAAATTAAGTTTACATTCTCTACTAAAGAAATCCTTCAGATGTCTCTTAGTAGTGTATTGCTTTCTGGGGATGGGTAAACAACGTGAAGTTCGTCTAAAAAATTCCTGGTCTAGACCTTCAGCCTAGATTAGATCTCTGCGTAGCCTTCTAAACGTATTCTTCCTTAATCTTGGGAAAAAAAAACCAACCCCAAATGTCATTTTCGCTCAAGCGCTCAAGAAATTAGATTAAGACCCACTTTTACAACTTTTTAGTAAACGTCAATTATACTTAAAATCTAACGATCTAGAATCTAGATCCAACTCTTTAACTTATTTTAGTCTATAGTTCTGGCCTTAGTGATGTGACTCCCAGTAGACCTATCTCATGCTAGAGACATACCCACATAGTGGTGTGACGCTCAGTAGACCTATCTCATCCTAGAGACATAGTGATGTGACGCTCAGTAGGCCTATATCATGCCAGAGACATACTCACATAGTGGTGTGACTCTCAGTAGACCTATATCATGCTAGAGACATACTCACATAGTGATGTGACTCTCAGTAAGCCTATATCATCCTAGAGACATAGTGATGTGACTCTCAGTAGGCCTATCTCATGCTAGAGACATACTCACATAGTGATGTAACTTTCAGTAAACCTATCTCATGCTAGAGACATACTCACATAGTGATGTGACTTTCAGTAAGCCTATCTCATGCTAGAGACATAGTGATGTGACGCTCAGTAGGCCTATATCATGCTAGAGACATGGTGATGTGACTCCCAGTAGGCCTATCTCATGCTAGAGACATACTCACATAGTAACGTGACTCTCAGTAGACCTATCTCATGCTAGAGACATACTCACATAGTGATGTGACTCTCAGTAAGCCTATCTCATGCTAGAGACATACTTACATAGTAACGTGACTCTCAGTAGACCTATCTCATGCTAGAGACATACTCACATAGTGATGTAACTTTCAGTAAACCTATCTCATGCTAGAGACATACTCACATAGTGATGTGACTTTCAGTAAACCTATCTCATGCTAGAGACATAATCACATAGTGATGTGACTCTCAGTAGACCTAGTCATGCTAGAGACATACTCACATAGTGATGTGACTCCCAGTAAACCTATCTCATGCTAGAGACATACTCACAAAGTAACGTGACTCTCAGTAGACCTATATCATGCTAGAGACATACTCACATAGTGATGTGACTCTCAGTAGACCTATATCATGCTAGAGACATAGCTTATAGAATCACGACAACGCGACAGACCTGTTGAAGGAGACTGTCGAGAAAGAGAAACAGTGGTGGGTGGGGTATACGCAACGCAAACTAAAATCTAAAAAACCAGCGGAAAAAATTGTTTTGACAAATCGCAATCATCACAGGTTTTTAAAATAAAATAAGATAAGACGGCTTATTAGACTTAGTTTAGTTAGCGGTAGATTTACAACGGCCTTTTACGAGCTAAAAAAAAAGTTACCAATTTCTATCTTTACCTTCGTCCTTTGTATTATACTAATAGGATATTGTGATTCTCTGCTTGCACACTATCGACAAAAGGGATAAATAAACAATAAGATATTTAAACAATTTAAACTTACAAAATTCCTCATTATTTACCTTTAGAAATAGTTTTAAAATTCGTCTAAATTTTGCTTAACGAAGCACTCTGTGGTATAAACTAAAATGTCTCGCACTCTATCCAAATGGTTAAGTCGCAAAGCCTAGTTTTGAGATGGTCTTTTAAAGTGCTGTGGGTGCTCCGAGGTGAATTTTTTTTGTTTTAGCTATTGACGCTGAAAACAAGTCTGGACCGTGTTCACAGCTGACTCATGTTGATTCATGTTGAAATTTCATGTTGTATGTGTTTGATTTTAAGTGGTATGGTTGCTAAGGACTTCACATCTTTACAAATGTCTAAACTTTAAATGAAATTTACCCCGATTTCTGAAATTTCACAATTCTTAACCCTGCCAACTTCAGAGGTCTATAACTTCAGACGGAAGAACGATAGAGCTTTCCAGTTTTTTGTAATTGAAAAAAAAAAGAGAAAATAACTTTGTTTTTGGTGTCAATACCTTACTATCTTGCATCTTTGGCCTAAGACATATTTTAACTGGTTGCAAGACTCAACGTCTTTCCTCTTAGCGATCCGCAAAGAAATTCCTCTCAATATATAGCTGCATATTTATTATAAACTTTCTGTGCATATCTCGAAAGCATAAAGTGCAAAAACTAAACCCACTTTATCTCCTCACTCTCAAATACTTTAATATGCGGAGTTAGTATTACAAAAAACAACAGAGTAAAAAAAAAACACATTCGTCTAGATTTATTGAAATTACCCTACAATAAAAAGCTGCTCGTGAAAGTAAAAGAGTAAAGAGCGTTTTTATATAGCGCTTATCCAATAATGTGCTCTAAGCGCTTTACATGGGTTCCCCGACAGGCCATTCCAAACCAGTACCGTCTGAACTCACAGAGGAGCAGCTAGTTAAGCGCATCACTCTAGCATTCTGACAAGATCTTTCGCTGCCTATAGTCGGGTACTCGTTTAGCGCATGAGTGTGGCGAAGAAATGTGTGTAAATAACCTTTCTCAAAGACTAAGCATCGACCTGCCGAATGCAGGACTCGAACCCCGGACCTCTCGCTCCGTAAGCCGAGCGTCTACATCTAGACCACGACGCCACAAAGTACCTAGTACCGAAATTATAGAGTGCTATCGCAAGTATCTTTTCTTTCAGGCGACTACCTCGTTTTTCTTCTATTCGTTCTAACAAAGATATTGGTGTGAGTTGTAAAAGACGAGTATGAGTAACGTTGGTAAGAGGTGTAGCAACAGTACTGGTAGTTTTAGTGTTGATAAGAGATAGGAATAGCACAGTAGAAATGGTAGTGGTAATAATTGTAGTAATCGTAGAAGTAGTAGTAGTAATAGTAGTAGTTGTAATTGTGACAGTAGTAGTAGTAGTAGTATTAGTAGTAGTAATAGTAGTAGTAATAGTAGTAGTTGAAGTAGTAGTAGTAGTAGTGGTAGTAGTAGTAGTAGTAGTAGTAGTAGTAGTAGTAGTAGTAGTAGTAGTAGTAGTAGTAGTAGTAGTAGAAATAGTAGTGGTAGTAGCAGCAGCAGAAACAACAACGGCAGTAGCAGTAGTAGTGGTGGTAAAAATAAAATGATTGAAAGATTTTAAATGTATGAAATAAGCAGTGGAGATAAGTAGGCTTCAAGTGGAAATGCCCGAAATGTCTGCCTTTAGTATGACTCAAACCTTCGACTTATACTAGCTTCGGCACCCATCCCCTTATTACTTAGAGAAACCTAGTTTATACTATTTCGCTACTACGTTCCTTATAAAGAAGTTTCATGGTGAAATCTCTTGCTTAGCCTCTCAAAGCGACTTGCTTACTTAAACGGGAAGATCCAAATCACATCAAAGGCAACCATTGAAACCGGAAATGCACCAACACTTAGTCAGAAACAACAAACACAGAGAACAAAAGACCTCACCTTAAGATATGCCTAATATAATTTTTTAACCTAGAGATCAGAATAAATAGTTGCGACAGCCACTGCGCAATCAAACGATTCAAAGATTTGAAAGGTATTAAATAAGTGCTAGTAGTGGTAGTAGTAGTAGTAGAAGTAGTAGTGGTAATAGAAATAGTGGTAGTAGTATTAGTAGTAGTAGTTGTAGTAGTAGTAGTAGTAGTAGTAGTAGTAGTAGTAGTATTAGTAGTAGTAGCACCAGTAGAACATTTCTTGCTGCTGCTGTAGCAGAACTTGTGACCACAGCGATTTGACCCAACCCTAATAATGTATAATTATACATCACTCTAGTGTTACTGTTAATAACTTAATTACGTGATTTTTTTTTTGTTAAACGTAAACCACTAAATTACGTGCGTCGCAGATTTAAGTTAATGGCATCAGTTTACAGCTATAAAAAATCGAGTTCTTGCATTTGACTTAAACCCTGGATGCTTATTTGTTATTTGATTCGACCCTAATGCGCTAACAACTGAGATGAGCTGTGGGCTAGAAGAAACGAGCCAAACTTATGAGTAGCGTAAAAAATTTTAAAACGACGTTAAAATGATTTTCCAGACCCAAAATAACATGGATTTGTTAAGTTAGAGTGTAAAAGTTGTTTTATTTTCATTACAAACTGCGACATTATTTTCTTTGTATTTTGAGAGTAATATTAAATTTGAAGACCCTACGACCAGTGGGAAGTAACTCTTGACAAGACAAAGTGTTTCTCAAGATTTTACACATTGCTTTCCCGTGGAACCATTCTCCGATACCTAGCCTCACCACTCCAACACCCCCCTCTACTCCTAAAGATTCGGTGGGTATTCAGGCTTACTTGTATAGTCAAAGATAAATTTAAAAAAAAACGAGAGATAAAAAGAGAAACAAAGAGAAAAAATAATATTTTATTTCTTCTCATGTGACTATCCTAGATGTCTGGCTATTCGTGCGGCCAAGTGTTTCTACTGGTGCTAGCGCTGTCTTGCTGCTTGGTTTGTGTTTGGAGTTCACCGTACAAGAGAACCCTAAACTCTGACGCTGTCGTTGACAGACCTATGGCTTTGGATGAGTGTGTTACTAACACACTTGTTGACTCAATATGTTACGAGGTAAAGGATAGTTGACTCATTATGCTATTATAGGTAAAGGATAGTCGACTCATTTTGTTATCAAGTAAAGGATAGTCGACTCAATGTGTTAACAGATAAAGGATAGCCGGCTCAATGTTATCAGGTAAAGGATAGCCGACTCAATATGTTATCAAGTATAGAATAGTCGACTCGTGTTATCAGGTAAATGCTAGTCAACTCAATACGTTATCAGGTAAAAGATAGTCAACTCAATATGTTATCAGGTAAAGGAAAATCGACTCAATATGTTATCAGGTAAAAGATGGTCGACTCATTTTGTTATCAGGTAAAGAATATTCGACTCAATATGTTATCAGGTAAATGATAGTCAATTCATTTTGCTATCAGGTAAAGGATAGCCGACTGAATATGTTAACAGATAAAGGATAGTCGGCTCATTTTGTATCAGGTAAATGATAGTCTATTGATTGTATTGTTAGGTAAAGGATAGTCGACTCAGTATGTTATCAGGTATTGGAAAGTCGACTCAATATGTTATCAGGTAAGGGAAAGCCGACTCAATATGTTATCACGTAAAAGAAAGTGGACTCAATATGTTATCAGGTAAAGGAAAGTCGACTCAATATGTTATCAGGTAAAGGATAGTCGACTCAATATCTTAACAGATAAAGGATAGTCGGCTCATTTTGTATCAGGTAAATGATAGTCTTTTAATTGTGTTACCATGTAAAAGATAGCCGACTGAATATGTTAACAGATAAAGAATATTCGACTCAATATGTTATCAGGTAAATGATAGTCGATTCATTTTGTTATCAGGTAAAGGATAGCCGACTGAATATGTTAACAGATAAAGGATAGTCGGCTCATTTTGTATCAGGTAAATGATAGTCTGTTGATTGTATTATCAGGTAAAGGATAGTCGACTCAATATGTTATAAGATAAAGGAAAGTCGACTCAATATGTTATCACGTAAAAGAAAGTCGACTCAATATGTTATCACATCAATGCCCCGACACAGACGCAAATACCCGTGACCAATGCAATCTCGCGGCGCCACATTGGTGTGGGTTGGAATTGTAAACGCCCTCTTGTCTAACACTACTGTTATTCTCTTTATCAAGGATTAAATTTACCACTTTAGACTCTTCCTCTAG